>JABUQX010003929.1:0-59872 GCA_015478945.1 Trachelipus rathkii | reverse complement strand
ATAATAATAATAATACATACACTTATGAACCTATTAATGATTTAATATACAATTTTATTAAGCCTAATAAGTTAATTAATATAATTTTAAATTCTTTAATATTGTTTTTATAATAAAATTATAATTAGTTTATTAATTCATATATATTAAGTGACATTTAGACGAATATTTTAAAAAACGCTGATAGTTTGTAGTATAAAATATATTGAATATATAATAGGATTATAATAATAACATAATAATTATTAGTAATAATAATATAACAATAATAATAATAATAATATAATAAGTAGGACACTTTTCAAATAAGATTAATTATTTGATTAAATTAATAAATAATAATTTTAAGATTAAATAATGTAATGACTCAATATATGTGATTAATGATAATAACTTAATGTGGTGTGTATAATCAATATATTATAATGGGTACATGAGATGATTTAGTAAATAGTGAAATAAAAATAATATATATATAAGTATTAACAAAATAATATTTAGTGATTAGTTTAGTGATAATGTCTAAAAGAATGTGTTTCTTAAGGAAGTGTATAAGATTGGCAATAGATACTCTCATGAGTGAAAATTTGATAATGAATATATGCTAAATAGTAATAATAGATAATATAGTAATATTATTAATAGAGTATGAGATAAATATAGTAAGTAGGTATAATGTGTCAAGACAAAATAAGTTAGTAGGTATATAGTATTGTCGATATGGTAGCGCGAGATGATCTTTCTATTGTTGTGATTCAATTATATTAATCATGTCAGGTACAACTATTGTAAAAGAGTGTTAGTAAAACGGGGATATCTTTTTTTAAATTTCTTTTGTAGTGTAAAGATTCAGCACTCTTGCATTAAGATACTTTGGATCCAATAGAATTATAATAAGTGGTATATACTTTTAACTTCATTATTTAGGCATGAAGAAGATACTAGAGGGTTTTAGATTAATACAAGGACTATATAACAAAAGTGACTATTTCTTTTATGTATTTGTAATTCATTATTTATATAATTTGTTATAAAACAGTATTCCAAAGAGAGGGAGGGAGAAGTATTGCTTCTATGTCTCGACGCTGAGACTATGCAATCAACTGACATTCATTTTAATATATGATTTAAAATTTTCAAAGTTGATAGAGATGCAGAGATAATAATTGTTTAGATATAATATTAAATAATGTTTATTAAAAGATTTAGAGTTTAATATAGTGAGGATACTATCTTAATTGTATGAATATATGTCAACTATGCAAGGGCTATATATCTTCTCAATAGTATAACTACAGATCGTGAAGATACGGTACAGCAAGTAATAAAGGGCCCTTTAACATCGTCTGTCCCAGCACTTGTGTCGTATGGCCTTGAAGCCTTCCTGTATTCTTTTTCACTGATAGGGGAGGGAGTGCCGTTTAGAGTCAAGAAAAAGACTCGCATAGTCGGAATGCCTCTCGAAAGAAACGGCCTTATTGGTTCGTTAATTTTAATAGTGAAAATTTTAAATTACACATAAACTAGTATGTATGTATGATCTTATAAGATGTTGGTAAATTATGTAAACCGCATTACTTATAGAATAGTACAAGCTTCTTAGTAGCGTGAATTGCTAGATTAACATAGAACGTTTACCTCATGATACTAATAGATTCTCTCGCTCTAAAAATGAGATTTCCTAACGTTCGCCACATCTGTCAATAATTATTGATTTTTCTAAGACCATTATATATGTTCATAGGAGAAAACTGAAACGATGTGAGAGTCATAGATATAATACCACCCAGGTGCCCAGAGTGAGTGATATCGTGGATAGAATAGATAGAGAGATTTGATTCTACACACACACACACAACTGTTGAACACATACTCAGACCATATTAGTGATTGATGTACATGTGGGTATACGAATAATAGAACGAGTTATAATAAATAGTATTTGGATACGCTACATGAGTTTTTAAATTGTTCGAGTGAGCGCGTGTCTTTATGCATGATCTCAAGTAATAATCTTAATAGCAGATCTTCATTATATACATATCTGTGCTAGATAGTAAATTTTAGAATATTGTTACTAATATAATTAGAACGTATGTAAAAGTTCTTTATGTAAGTTTGCGTAATTAAGTAATAAGGCGAATTAGTGAGCTCATTTGTTCACTTAGGCTATAATCTTATCTACCTAAAGCGTATTTTTAGGTTGACAGGTCTAAGTGAATTAGTGGGTGAGTTAGGTAATGATTTTAGGTGTAAAAATATATATGTTAAAAGGATTCAATATGAATAATTATATGTATATGTTTTTCAGATAATCATATATTATTTTAAGGTTATATTTGGTAATAAATTATGTGGAGAGTAATAACTTATTCTTAGGATTATATAAGATTCTATTTTTGCAGTACATAAGATGTTATATAGAGTTCACTTAGTATAAGGTCGTATTATATAAAGGAGTTGTGACTATTTATATGTACATAGTAGATGAGCCCCAATGATGATATCTCGATATCTTAATACGGATCGGAGATCGATAATACGACTTAGAATATACACGAAATATATTTCATCCGTGATAGACATACCATGTATCTTGCATGTACTCAGACTTGCATACCTATATTACTATGATATAATAACAAATATTATATTGTTTTTTCGCAGAAATGGATTGGTTGAGATTCTATCTATGATATGCAGATACGCGTTGCTTGTATGTACTGTATATTGTGGATGTATCATTAATTTTCGATATACCACTCTCGAATAATGCGCAGAGATAAAAATACTAGCCTATATGTCTTCATCTAGAGATAATACTCATATAAATAGCACCTCATTTTTATCGTTCTTAGGAATATTAGCATAATAATATACACATCTTGTCTGTGAGGTTCCTCTGACTGCATCACATACTCGCTTTATTACTATAGACTGTATTTATGGTATATTATTAAATATAATAGTATATCCTATAAAATTTATCTTCTATTTCACCTACCCTCTCTAGTTCACTATATAATTACTCAACTTGTATCATTTACATGTCGTAATTAGTATTGTAACTTATGTGTTATTATAGCCTATAGGCTTATATAGATATATTAAACTTATCTAGCCTTAAAAACAGAACTTAGTGTTAGCTCAGTAAGTGTGTTATCCCTCTATATTTAAACTATACTATACCATATATAGTCAGTATATTGAGTTCTATAGAATTTAAGCTAAATCTCTAGCTTTAATATTGAGAGTCAATATATTGTTTCACATAGTATACCATATGAAACAAAAAATAATGTCAGATGTCCAGCTTTTTTCCGTATCCATCAACTCACTGCCACTCCCTCAATACTCATCTCACATAGATAGCACTTGCTCAATCAGGCCCTGGAGATTAACAAAAAATTATGAATAGCAATAACAAAAAATAAACTCACTGCATGAAATGGATCTGCCACTCATATGCTAAGACATTTAGTCTCTTTTTAAAAAATCAAACTAAACGAATAAGGAAATAAACTTCATAGAAATTATAAGACTATTCTCTCCAATTGCACACAGTTTTCTCGAGCTATATACTAAATGAAAAAGGCTAAATGGTGTGCGAAGCTTCAACAACATACTGGAGTGTTTGTAACAATATATTAGTATAGTTATATACGCTATAGATAATATTTACTATTATAATTATAATAGATGACATCTTTTACAATGAGCTAATTAATATAGAAATAATAGATGGAATTATTCACTTATATAATTTATATATTTCTCTCATATAAGCGTAGAGAGTAAAGAAGGGTATAGGTGAGGTGTGTGAGCGTCATTTATATTATTAAAAAGTAAATAAATAATTCCTATAATATTATATATATCTTGTATTAATTATATATGATATTGACTTATTAAAACTAATTCGATGGATTCATAATTGAAGTTGAATCGTGTAAATGTGCGCGCGTTATTTCTGTATATGATCACGCACACAATTCTTAGGTATGTTTTTTTTTTACAATTTTTGTTTAAATTTTTCATTGTATATTTTGGTGTAAAATTTTATATATATTTTGTTTAAAAAAATGATAATGATAAGTAATATTATGTTTTACTTAAATAAATGCAGATCCATTTGTAATTTCAAAATTAATGGTTCCTAATTTAAAAAGAGAGAGAGATGTGTTGCTATGTATTAATTATAGTAATACTATGCGCTGTAGCCAGAGAGTCAAGTGTGCTAAAGATGACATCATGTAAACTTCGAGAACGGTCAGCGCCCTACAAGATAAATACAAAATAACGTAGTCAGGAAATCTATAGCGGAGGAGTGTTCTAAAGGAGAGGGGAGAATTATGTTAAATGTATCATTTTTTGTTTCTTTTTTTTTTTTTTCGTTATCATGAAAAAATTTTAGAAATTTCTTTTTTTTTATAATTCCAATATGAGAAGAAGGGGTGTCTATCGGCACGTGCCGGGATGGAAACAGAAGGGGGGGTGAGGTTAACGAAGTCCCCCTCCGATTCGCTATCCGGCTGAGGGGGAGACGAGATATGGGCACTCTTCTTGTCCTAATACGGACCATAGTAGTTCAGTATTTATAAATTGTATACTAGATAACTTTTTGAACCAGATGGTCGCATATAACCCACAAGTACCACGATGCACCCCGCATAATTAGACTCAAAGAATTTTCATCCAGTAGATCATTTTCTTGTAAGATTAATTATAAAATAGAGAAAAAGATAAAAAATTATTTGACCGTTGGATGCAGGAGATTTAATGAGGAGTTTTAGAGCTAGAATTTTTATTACAAGAAAGAAAAAAAGTATCTTATGATGACCCCATAATATTACTTAAACATCACTGTTTTTCCTAAATTTAAGATTATTCTTTAACTCTAAATTAAATTTTTTGATATTGTGTATCTCTTCTAAAATAAGTCCTATTAAATCGGCCGGAAATATCTCGCTGTCTGAGTGAATATATATTTTAAGGGCAAAAAAGGTATTCTTTTGAAATATAATTATCACACAGAGATCAAATAATTAGTGGTAGAATTTATATACCAAATAACTAAATTATTAACAAAAAACATCTTATGTAAATAGTAATCTGAGACGATATGTGGCTGTGAAAATATATCAGCAATTGTTTATTACGTAGTTTACACGCTCAGTAAGGACACTTGTGTGCATTTGAGAGCCATGTGTGTGTGAGCTAACCTTATATATTAATATATGGAACATAAATATATATAGAGTCTAATATTTAGCTTTAAGAGTGCATGATATTGTTGCTCTCTCGTATATATAAATTAAATTTCCGAAGACCATAATATAGAAAGAAATAAGAGTAGATAACGAAAATGAAAGAAATAAACACCGTGTATATATAAGTGTGAGAAACTCACCAGACCGCATTTAAGGAAGAGAATAATTTTAATGAAAGTCGTTCCAGCTGATTTTCCAAAATATATTCTTGCAATTAAATGGTGTTAGTAAATCTGTAAGGAGGAATGCTGACCATGATTTAGAAAATTTATAGTTGCAAAAAAATAGAAACGAACTATAACCAGTCATACGAAAGGCAAAGAGAAGTGTTACCATATGGTCAGACACTTTTAGAATAAACTATCTAGCAAGAAACTAAGTAATAATGAACCTGAAGTAGTTTTATTAGCTTTTATAGAATTTAAAAGTAATGAATGGACACAAATTGGTCCAATTAAAATTGATGAAAATCTAGTAAGTGCCCTTATATAAGGATAAAGGAGTTGGTCACATGACCATACATATCTACAATAGTATCTTTATTTATGAGCTTATCAGTTAGGTTTTACATGAGATGAAAGATTAGTAATAATCACAGTTTGGGTGGAGACCTAATCTTATCTTGTATTGATACATTAGTAAACTAGAATATGATTATATTAACAGAATTGAATATTTTGAACGTAAAAGATTATTAAATACGATTATTGAACCAAATTGATCCAGTGTAAAGCTGCAGGGTCATAGAATAGGAATATATATGGGTAGAATTTACTTAGAAAGAGAGGGTAGATTAACTAAATTTGACAAGGCTAACTGTATTATTTATGATTTTTTAAGCGATCTATATAACTATTTGGTGAGACGTACTCATAATGATATAGAAATTATAAGCATATGTTATGTGCCTATTTATAAGAAAGTTATATATATAGTAAGTTATAAAGGTAGATTTTAGTGAAATTATAGGTATAACCAGTTAGCTTTAACTAATCTCTGAGTTTGATAAAGGTTTCTGGAAAAGTTACTGAAAGGTCATATAGAGAAATATTTAGAAGATAACAAGGTATTGAATGTTTGAGGCTCCTGCAGCGTCCTGATATGAGGCGCCGTGTTATATATTATAATTAGTAGCAACTATTAATAGTCATGGCGAACCATAGTCAGTATATAACGAGGAATGAGAGAGATAGGTGCGGAGATCCTGGTCCAAAGTAGGCCCGTGAAACTGAAAAAAAAAAAAAAAAAAAAAAAAAGTAAAAAAAAAAATATATTCTAAAAAATACCATAGCTACAGCGAAATGGAATTCATTTTTGGAATCCTGGTAAAATTTCCCATAAGAAAATGTAAAAAAAAAAAAAAAAAAAAAAATTATTGTTAATAATTATAGTAATATGATTTAGAGGCCTATTTAGAAGACCTTTTATGGTTTATGGCTGAGGACCTGCAATACGTTAAACATTAAATAGACTTTCTAATTTAAATTTTTGCTTTATATCGGGCACACTGGCGGGCTCGAACGCCGACGGGGAACAATAGGGGGGGGGGACGCTGGTTTTCATACCCCGTTCTGGGTGAGGGGGCAGGAGGAACCCCCCGCGACCACCCCAAATACCAACAGAGCGGGGGTTTCCGGAGCACCTCCCCGGAGGGGGAATTAGTCTCCAACCCGTAGTTCCCCGGAAGGCCGAGAAGACCCCGACTTTCCCTGCCATCGGGCGGTATAGCACGTCTGGGGTTATCTTTAGTAAAAAAACCAACGAAAAACAAAAATTTTCTTAAGAAAGTCCCTATTTATTTTTAAAAACGGATAATAAACCGCAATGAAAAGGTCTCTAAGATAGGCGCCTTCTAATCATAATTAATAGCATCAAATCATTATTCACACACATAATTTTTTTTTTTATTTTAATTTCTTTTTACATTTTCTTTATCTGAAATTTTACCAGGATTCCAAAAATTGTATTCCTTTTCGCTGTAGCTATTGTAGCTTTTGAGATATAATTTTTTTTTTTTTTTTGTTCTTTTTTGTTTTTTTCAGTTTCAGGGCCTACTTTGGACCAGGATTCCAGCAATCTGTTTTAACTGTAGCATTAAATAGTATTTTAAAGATACATATGACGGCTATAACAAGACGCTGACCATATATATATATAGTATAATATATATAGTACGGGGCAATAGTAGTATATTGTATATATGCAAATCGTGTTTGCGAATGCTAGACAATGTTGTGCGGGTCGTGACTCGATGATACTAATATACTATATATATATATATATATTATATATATATATATATTTAAAATTTGGCTATATCTCTCAATATTGATTCGAATAAATCTTTTCCGCTATTTTTAAGGGCATAATTCCAGAAAAGGGCCAGGAGAATTATCTCAAAAAGTATGACACTTACAGGAAAACCAAATACATATTTGGAATCAGCGTATATAAAGCTTATTACCGGAATGTAAAAAAGAAAAAATCGAAAAGTACACACTTAAGTAACAGTAAAAACAAATTACATATTTGGAATCAGCGTATAAAGCTTATTTATGTAAAGTCGTTTCGTGCCGCCTCCTCTGTCCCTCGCTCGAACCTAAAAATTGAAAGTTTCAAGGAATATATTTCCATTTGGGGGGGCTCGAGCCGATGGGGGACAGAGGGGGATGAAGTCTCCCACGTCCCACCTAGAGGCCGAGAGACCCCGAATCCTGGTATCAATGCGGTCTACCCTTGGGTATTCGTTAGTTTTAAATCATAAAACGACTTTGCATATAATAAGCTTTATACGCTGATTCCAAATATGTAATTTATTTTTCTGTAAGTGTCGTACTTTTCGTTTTTTTTTTTTTTTTTTTTTTTTTTTTTTTTTTTTTTTTTTTTTTTTTTTTTTTTTTTTTTTACATTCCGGTAATCAGACCTTTATACGCTGATTCAAAATATGTATTTGGTTTTCTGTAAGTGTGATTCTTTTGGTGTTAAATCTCCTATATATTTCTGATATTGCTCTTTAAGTTATTTGTAAACGTATTTAATCATGTTTAATTTTATAAAACGTAATTGACTCATTTATTTTATTTGAATAGACTAATTTCGTTTAACTAAGAAAATACAATCTATTATGCTACATCACAAAAAAATTTCAAAATGCACAGTAATAATTGCAAAAAATTGGTGTCGGTGGTGAAGCTTCCAATTCTTCCTTTTTTTTTTTTTATTTTGTTTTTATTCTTGAATCGGGTTAAAAAAAACTGCGAACAAAATGTTTTCTCAGTAAATCTGTATTTAACTCATGTAAAACAATCTGTATTACTGTACGATTAAATATTCAGGATACGAATCTGAGTCTTCCAGCAGCAATCTGTATTCCATTGTTGATTGGCTTTTGATTGAATTTTAACTGACACTGGTTATTCTGAGTAAAATCAATTAGTCGTTCTTTTAATCGCCTATTAAAACAGCATAAATTACTAGTATATATTGATTATATTCTTCCGGTTTGTCATCTTGCCTACTTTTCAGCAACATCTGTGCTATAAAAAAGGATATATTATATATATATATATAGTATATATATATATATATATATATATATTTATAATCTATAATATATATATATATATATATATATATATATATATCTCAGTTGTCTAAAGCTGATATCATTTAACTAGAGAACGGCAGCACCTACAGTAACACAAATTCCTTTTTTTTTTTTTCATTTTTTCGTAGGAAATATTTTAAAAAAAAATTTTATTAGCCCCATTTAGGGGGCTCGAGCCGACGGGGGACAGAGGGAGGGACGAAGTCCCCCCCGTCGTCCCACCGGGAGGCCGAGAGACCGCCGACTACTGCAATTTTTTGCGTTTGACCTATGGTTTCTTTAGTTAAAATAACACTAAAAGTGTAAAGGGAAGTAAAATATTCTTCTTTTTAACTAAAGGAATTACCAAAGGGTAAAACCGCAAAGATGGAGGAGTCGGGTCTCTCGGCCTCCCGGTGGACGACGGGGGGTTGACTTCATCCCCCCCTCTGTCCCCCCTCGGTTCGAGCCCCCTAAATGGGGATAATAATTTAAAAAAAAAAAAAATATTTCCGACGAATAAATGAAAAAAAAATTAAAAAACCCCTCAGAATTTTCTGCTCATTCCAAAAATATATTTACATGCGCGAAGAGAGAGAGAGAGAGAGAGAGAGAGAGAGAGAGAGAGAGGAGAGAGAGAGAGAGAGAGAGAGAGAGAGAGAGAGAGAGAGAGAGAGAGAGAGAGAGAGAGAGAGAGAGAACATTTCACATTGCACTTTTCACAATTTTTCTTTTCAAGCATCAACTTAATAACTTAACAACATTTTAATAACTGCAAAAAAACACGTAAAAAGACCTAATTATAAACACAGAGATAAAAATTTTGCAAATTATTTCGTACGATTTCACGGGAACTAAGTGGTGAACGAAACTTTTTGTACTCGGGATTTCTCGTATCTTTTCACTTGCTATTTACTAATTCGCAAAATTAAGAACTCGTCAACCTTACGTCTATAGGAACAGTACAACTTGTACAAATTTGCCATATATATATATATATATATATATATATATATATTATATATATAATATATAATATATATATATATTTATATATATATATATATATATAATATATATATATATATATATATATATATATATATATATATATATATATATATATATATATATATATATATATATATATATATATATATATATATATATGATTAGAAATATTAAAAAAAAAGTGAAATAATCTGAACGTGCTTAAATACTAGGAGTACTGAAGATATTTTGCTTCGCATTCATTAGTTCCAGTTACTTTGATCGGCATAGTCGTAGGCTGAGCTTAGCATAGCTACAATATTTAGATGATAAATATATCGTCTAATGATTAGGGAAAGTTAGGGCCGGTCGATAGTTGCACGATTGTCGTTTTCTCCAGTGTGAGAGCCCATTTAGGTGTTTTATGAATAATTCTTTCACAATTAAATATATATTTGACAATCATCTACATAATTCGAGGCAACAAATAAAATATATTATATATATATATATATATATATATATATATATATATATATATATATATATATATATATATATATATATTATATATATATAAATATATATAATATATATATATATATATATATATATATATATATATATATATATATATATATACAAAATTTTCCATGTAAAAGAAAATTCTAGAACATTTCTTTGCAATAAAACAATTAAAAAAAAAATAGAAAAAAGTAATTTCATTGGTCAAACTTTTGAACTAAAATTTAAAAATAATTGTAGCCAGACGTACGATGTGATGAAGTAAAACAACAACCTTTGCTAAATGGCAACAACACAATAATTAACGCCATTACTGATTAGCCAGTCTTCTCGTTATAGGTTTTATCACTTTTATTAAACGTTACTTGTGGGCCTAGTCTCGCATTGAACCATTATTGTGTCGATTATTTAATCATCTGAAAAGTATACATTTACTATTTCCTTAATTACTAGATCAGCGAAAAGTCTTATAATTAAATCTTTGACTTCAATTCTTATTCACGTGGTTAATTAATTATGGATGCGTATACGGTAATGATTCCGATCTTTTTTTTTTAAGGTCTGATATAGGAATCCAAATCTCTCTAAGGGGAGATTTGTATCCTAAAATTTCTCTATAATTTTCCCTCTAGCGAATCATAAATAGTCACGTGAACGAAGACAAACTAATAAACACCTTATTGGTATGTTTGTACCCAAATTATTACGTGTTATTATGCAAGCAAGCATTTTATAAGCAATTTTTGATCATTAATGTTTTAAATAAAGTAACTTAAATATTTAATCGTATTTTGTTTTGTTCCAATAAATTTCATGACTTGCCGCCAAAACCTTTGAAATAGTTTGATAAAATTATTTGATGTATTAAATTCTGTTAGATGAAGATATAAAAATTTACATTTTCTGATTTGTGAGGTGATATGCAGTGGCGGCGCTGTCATCGGCTCTCCCCCTCCATCCAGTACATTCGATATTATGGGAATGAACAATGTGATATTTTAAAAAATCGATTATTTGTAATATCATAAGATAGAAATATTCACAAAACTCGCTTCAGTAACGTTAGAAAGTTTATAGTCTCCGGACGCTCTTAGTGTACGTCTGAGTGTAAAGTTCAGAAATTAATGTCAGTGATATATTTGATATATGCAAAACGATTGGAGTTTTTGCTACATTTCCTTACAACAATAGAAGGTAAGGCCATAAAAGAGATGTGAGGAATGTTTAAAAGAATGTTCAGTAGTAATTAGTTGGTGGAAAAATTTACATCCTACTGTAATGCCACATAGTCCGTTTTACGGCACAGTGAATCAGTAAAGGTTAGGGCTAGTTTTATGGCACAGTGAATCAATAAAGGTTAGGGCTACTTGCCATCCAGCAGTTTGGGTTACTAAGTTTTTGTTAGTGTTCATTTAGAAGTAGATGTAAGCTTTATATATATATATATTTATATAATATATATCTATGTATATATATATATATATTATTATATTATATATATATATATATATTATATATATGGAAAAATTGTAGTTTAAATCACCCTTGCGTGGCGTTTGTGGTGTGTCACCAAACAATTCGCTTTCCGGAGTCACGTGCCTGAGGTCGCAGCGCGAAACATCAACGTGAGTCAGTTCGGACATCAAACGTATTACGGAAGACTTAAGAGAATATATATAATATATATATTATATACTATATATATATTATATATATATATATAGTATATATAATATATATATATATCATATATATATATTCAATTCTTCGTGCTAGGCCTAACCACGCTTTATCATCAAACCTAAACTTAAAAGGGGTACAGTAGAACCTAACCTAAACCCACCGAATTCCAACGTTGCAGACCTAATGGCAACTAACCTATATGAATTCAACTTTGCAGAACAAGGGACAGTCTACGGTAGTAAACTTTGGCATTATATATATATAGTATATATATATAGCTATTATATATATATATATAATATATATATATAATATATATATATATATATATTGATATAGTATATATATATATATATATATATGTTATGAAATTTTTACGTCAAATATTTTGAAATTAATTCGTTTTTACATAATAGGGACATTCTTAATATTCACTTCCATCACCTATCAAATCGTAATAGAGACTAAAAAATTCCATACAAAAAGTCATGTTAAATTAAGAAATTCCTTTAGACATCTGCAAAAAAGTATATATATTTATAATATATAATATATATTATATATAATGATATATATATATAGTATATATACTATATATAATATATATATATATATATATATATATATATATAAGTGACTCTTAGTAAAGATTAGGGAAAAGTGATTTGGTAAAACTGCTAATAATACATATAATTTATATATATATAATATATATATATGTATATATAAATATATAATATATATATATATATAGATAATATATATATATATATAATATATATATAATATACACTATGTTCGATATTACGAAGTATTATTTTACGATTTAATCGAGCCCATCAAATATCGAAAGTGGACTTTTTTTTTTTTTCAAGTGCTGCCGAAAAGTAAAACTTTACCTATATATGCTACAAAAACAATTAGATGTGTGGTCTTCGCTTGTTTATTTGAAACAATTAAATCTCGGTTAAAAGATCTATTGTTTTGCTTCAAAAAATTTAAGATTACAAAATCAAAAATTTCTGAAGGTGCTGAAGGTGTCACCCTCTCAAATTGATTATCTTCAGTTATAACTGTTTTTAGATACGATCTGTCGTCGTTTAGTTTGTTAATATTTTTCCTAATGACAAATAAATTTTCCTTTTACTCTTAAAATTTCTGTGGAAATACTTTCTTTAGTTATTCTGCAATTTTTAATTGGATTACCTCATCCTTCATCTTTGCCACTCCGTCTGTAGATTAACAAGACTTTCTCCAATTATTTCAAATCTGCTTGTAGGTGGTTACTATCTAAATGATTCTGCCACAAATAATAGTAATTATATTATATATATATATATATATATATATATATATATATAATATATATATAATATATTATATATATATATATATATATATATATATATATATAATATATATATATATATACTATATATATATATATATGAAAGGGTTCAATTTTGAGCTGAAGTCTAAGCCAGTTTTATTTTAAAATAGAGCCATAGCTGGAATCAGATTAGCAATTTGTAAATGGTAGATCTGGAGTCATGTATTTTAAGATAGTGGAACTGGAGTCGGAGTGTATATATATATATATATATATATATACTATTTATATTTATATATAGTATAAGTTATATATATATATATATATATAATATATATCTATATAATATGTATTAATAAAACAAGATATTTTTTAACCAATTACTTTCATGAAAAGCCAACTATATGCCATGGAAATACTGATTAACCAGGTTTTAACGTCTAATATTATTTTCCACGAGATTTGTTTGCTGGTTCACTTCTAGCAGAAAATTTTTGTCATTTATAAATTGTTCTTGTATTACTGGAAGAACTTGCTCATTTTCCATACATGCATTGTTATGTAAAATTGCTGTGGATATAATTATACTTTCAACTCTTTCTAGCTTAAGCCTTAATCCCAGAACTAAAACAGGGAATCTCCTTTTCCAAACTCCGAAGCATCTCTCTACTGGATTTATTCCAGTGATTGATTCTTTAAATAGTTGCTCTTCTGGAGTCTGTGGATTTGATAGTCGAGTAGTTAGATAATTTTTTACAGGATATCCACTATCTCCCACTAAAAGATGTTCCAAACTCTCCATTTTCAAATCTTCTAATTCTTGAAGAATTGAAAATGTGCGAATTATGGGCAGAGCCTGCGCATCTTGCAACAATGTATTTAATTATTAAGGTTGTATCGCACACAGTTTGAACATTAATGGGAAAAACACCTTTTGCAGTTTCTAAAGATTTCTGCATTTTCTTTACCAGGTGAATGTATTTTCACATAAGGACAATCGAGAGCACCTTTGCAATTTGGAAAACGGGCAATCTCATAAAATCTATGTTTAACTTGCCCTGCTTCTGGTTCTGATGGCATCCTGACATACGGCTGGCATAGTTGGGCAATATCCCTAGATACCCTTTTAATGACCTTACTAGTAATATACATATGGATCCCACTGTGGCCTTCAATATTTACTAAAAACTACCATAAGCATAATACATAAGGTTAAAAAGGAACATAGTTTCAGGTTTTCGGGCACGATTTTTTAAAGATTCTGAGCTAATGCAATCTTGTATTTGATTTAAAACAATGTATGTCGTGCGTTTACATATTTTAAACCTATTAAAAAATTCACTCATTCCATTTTCGAAATGACAAACTCTTGTCCTGAAAATAGTTGGTCTTGTGGAGCGAATTTCTACGGTGATATACCATCCCTTTGAATCTTCAAAAACTTCAATAAATGTCACTATTTATTCTAAAATTATTAAAATTTGCAAAGTTTTAAGTGCTTTCCTTGCTGATTTTGAAAATGATATTCATTTTATCGTATCGCGTAAGGATTTTCCATAAATCGCAGAAATAAAATAAGAAACCGTTTTTTTTAATGTAATAATAAAGCTTAGTATTTTTGTCGTGTGATTGGAGGTGCAGAATGCATAGTGTAACAACTCAAAGGTTTTACCACATTTAGAGAAACAATGGTGATACTGTATGAAACTCGAACATATTGGAATACAATATACGATACGAGTAAGCTTACCATATTATTGCTGAAATTTCGTTTGATGTTCTATGTCACTTGTACTTTTTCGGTGCTGATATCCTGTTTTAACATCTCAACAATAGTCGCAAGCATGTTAGCACTTCCATCTAATGAATACTTTTTTCATATAATTATATCCTGATGGAACCTTCCCCCTGTCCTGGGAAACGGCCCCTAGATTTGCAAGGAAAAAAATTTGGAGCAAAAAATTAATGTATGCTCATGCGACAACCGGAAAGCCATCCAATTTTCTCCAGCATATTTTCTACGATTGTTTGAAAGTGTACATCTTTCGTATTCCCAAGGAATCTCTCAATAACAGTCTTTATAGCATTCCATACCTCTAATTCACATTGTGTCATTGTTGATTCAAACGTTTTGCCAAACCTCAACTTTCGGATTTGGGGCCAACAAATAGTCCCTCCTTATTTTTAGCTTTAAGAAAGGGCAACTTTTGAGATATATACTGTAAACAGGCACTGTCCTTGTGGAGGGCCTTAAATTGTTTCATGATACCTAATTTAATATGCAGTGGGAGTAATACATTCTTTGCATCGACAAGCGGTTCGTGGACAACGTTTCGTACACCAGGAGTAATACTTTTAAGTGCGTGTCACGACTTATCCATTCGCATAGAAAACGGATATTTCGTGTATCCGGACTGAAGTTCTAGTAGCATGCCAATAACCTTGAAATCACAACACAGAAGCCATCCATATTCAATATATTTTACTTTCGCCAGCATACATGCAATATTGACTATTGTCATAGGTTTCTTTTAATTGTACATAATGTGCTATAGGTATTGAAGAGTGTATATTACCATTGTGGAGTAAAACCCTTATTAAACTACGTTTGCTTAAATCTATAAAGAGTCTCTATTCCGAGGGCTGATAATTATCTACACCGAAAAAAGCCAGTAGGCCATGAACATTATTGCAGTACACGAGGTCATCGTTCTTCGCAAAATAGACAAGTAATCTCGCGATGTCGATACCATGCAAATGTTGTTCCCGAGGCTAACACATGTTCCTTTTCAACCGTGATCCAAGAAGTTCGGCTTTGTCCTTTGATAAATACAAACCAAAGCAGTCTATTTGATAAAATTTGTATATCGACAATGGCAAATTCTTTAAGTTGAAATAAATATCTTTTGCGCTTGCAAATAAAATGCTTACATTGCTGTCTAATGCAGGAGTAATTTCTTACTGGCCCAAATGTTATTAACTGATGTACTAAATCAACGAGCATATGGCTCTTGGGAGTTAGTTTTTCCTTTCCATACAATGATGGAAAATTCTGATGATGCATTATAACAAATTTTTTAGCTTCCAGTGGAGCAGAAAATATTGTGTTAGTAGCCCAAGCTGTTCTTAAAACAGCTAATAAGTACTTGTAATACTTTAAAAATAGGTTGTTAGCATCTACGTGACTAATAAATAAAAGTATATGATTGGCAAAAGCGAATGCCGATTTTGAAGTACCCCTTAATTTAAAATCGATGGAAAATGATTGTGTAATCGGAAGATATAATTGCATAATGGTAAGGAAAGTCGGCTATAGTTTTATTTAACTTTTCTCGCTGTATAAGGCATTTTGGACTAAGAGATGCGACTATAGATGGGGCTGGCCTTTGATACTCAGCAATTATGGGATGAGAAAGCCGGGAGCTTTAAAAACTATCGAAGCGTTCTTTTTTGGAACATGGATGGTCTAGTGGTTAGCGCTCCCGGTAACTGTTAAACTCAGCGACGCGGAGTCCTGGTTCGAATCCCGCTGATGGAGAGTAAAATCTCCTTTGACTCATTTAGTTCAAATGTTTAGTTTAAATGAATGAGTCAAAGGAGAGTTTACTCTCCACCAGCGGGATTCGAACATTGGACTCCGCGTCGCAGAGTTAACAATAACCGGATGCTCTAACTACTAGGCCATCCACGTCCCCAAAAAAGAACGTTTCAAGCGTAGTTTTTAAAAGCACTCGGCTTTCTCATCCCATAATTGCTGAGTACTCAAATGCCTGGCCCCCATTTAAATGAATGCAGTTATTTCCAATAAGAATTTTAACAGCTAATAAAACATGCATTGGATCAAATAAACATTCTTTTGAACTGAAAAGAAAAAGAATTTCAGCATAAGTAATGATTTTCTATTTATAATCCTGACTTTTTAGACAATTCTGTGTAAAGAATGTCATTACCATCAAGTAAGGCTTGTTCAGTTTCATCACACGTTTTCAAATAACAATCCCGATTTCTTAATTTAAACGATTCATGTCTAAATATCTTGGAATAATTAATGCGAGGTTCCTCACAGACATGAGAACTGACCAGAACAGATGGGTTAAAGCTTTCTTTAAAACCTGCGATCTGGTGTAAAACTAAGGCATCACCATGACATGCGATTAGATAACCAAAATAACATTCTTCGGATAAATAATATACTCCTTCGCTTAATTTTTTAAAGTCATTGACAACGTAACTTAAAAGTAATTATGTTTTAAGAGCAATTCAAGTGATCGAGGAGTTTTCTGATTCCTTAACTCCTTAAAAGTTTTGTCCTCTTTATTGAAACAGTTGTTTCTTTTATCAAAATTATTAGATTTAATTTCTTCGTCTGGTTCAATGACTTCTGGAGGGTTAATTATCTTCTTAATCAGTTCAAGAATTTCAATGATTCTGTCTAAAGTTGGGATGTAATTCTCCAAATCCGATTTATATACCTCTTCCATATCAGAAACAATTTTTCTAAATGAGAGTAACATAAAAAAAGGTAAAAGTTTTAATGTTATCATTTTTAAAATCACAATAACACAATAATAATTATCACAATATTATTCAATATTTAAGAAAATCAAAATACAAACTCCTGTGGCAGATGTAATTTTCAAATTTGTTTATTAAAATGACCATTTGCTCTTCATCTTCCAAAGAATGGTCACTCATTACATTTACTGTCTGCGATGGTGTCTTGGCCACTTCGTGACTCTCTATTTCCTCATTTGTGTTTTCATTGACTGCCAGAAATCTTTTATGTCTTTTCTCCTCACGCTTCATATCTCTTTTCGGATGTTCACAACACCTTAGATTTATTAACTGATGTCCAAAATTATCTGCACCCAATTTAAGGGAGCGTACAACACTTAGCTTTCTTTATTCTGAATTCTCAATCTGCATGGTATTTTTCGAAAATCTAGTTATCAGACTCTTCCCTGGTTCTGGTGTCCCGAGAGAGGTAGATACCACACAGTGACCATCTTTCTTGAAATATTTTGCAGATCCACCTAATTTAACTATATGGCTTAAGCCTTTTTCATCGGGGAACTCATATTTTATACAAGTTGAGCATCAGCGAACAGGGGTCATCATATCTGAGTCTTTGTTGTATATGGGGTAGATGTTCAGACTTGCCGTATCTGGGTATGTATCCAATATTAGATCCACTGGAAACGCAACGTTCTTCGGCACGTAGATTCTATCCAGTAGTTTACTGAAACACAACTTAGATGTCATACCTATTAAACATGACTAAGGAATTTTTATCATGAAATTTAAAGGTCCTGCATCAGACTGGTTCCTCAATATTAGGGAACTAAAGGATGTGGTTGCAAAATCGTTTCCATCTGGGTTTTGATAACAGTTCTGGGACGTCTCATCACCGATCAGGGACGTTTCATGAGAATTGATCAATAGGTGATGAGTGAATATGGTAGGCAAAATATTTTCTGCTAGGATTTCATTACCGTTGAAAAATCTATCATCATCATCAAAATTAAACTTACGATAAATGATGACGCCTATCAATATTATGAATAGCCCCCACAACAATGTCCTTTCCAAATCGGTATATTTTGCCTTCAATAATTCTTAATATTTTAATTAAACTTTTACAATCCCTTAATTTACTTCGTTCTACGGGAGGAATATTCAAAATTGAAATATATATTAGAGATAATTTATGAACAGTTCTATTTTTCCTTAATGGGTTACAAATTTCTATATCATATTTAGAGTAAAAGCTAAATTATGTGTTGTTTTTAAGCTTGGGATGAGAACTGAAAACTGTTCCATGGCAAATATCTCTCATAATTTTGTCTTCACATGATAATATAAATAATAAGCATTTCTTAATTTCGGGATGTTTTACTTGTAAAATTTTAATTATCGAAATCATATATGCTTAAGAACCATTAGAAAAATCAACAGAAAAACTATCGGGAAAAATATTGAGATTCTTGAAATATTTAAATCTTAAATGTGACGAGAAATGGTTTAGCAGATTCTGTAAATACATTTAATGCCTGGAAAATATTATATAAAGTGCTTTCATTTATTTTATCATTGCCAATTAATTTCAAACACAAATTTTCAATGCATTTCGCTTTCGCATCTTCATTACACTGTCCACATTTTATTACACCTTTACAAGTAATCACCTAAGGTGTATCTCACACATCTAGTTTAATTTGTACAACGGACATAAAATCAGTGATGAAAGGCTCTTTCGCAAAACCTCACCACAGTTGCATTTTCAAATGTGTTCATCTCCTGTTTGGAACGTTCATTATCCGAGAGTCCCTAAAACGACAAGAATAATAAAACAATATATTAAAATGGGAATGACTTCCTTGTGCAACAAGGTGGAATAGTCTAAATGTTCACCGCGTATTTATTGTTAATTCATCACCAACCCCCTCTGATTTAACATCAATAACTTACAGAATTAATTCATGCTTCAGAGATATAGAAATCGAATTCCTCGCAAGAGATCATGTTGCGTTCTTGAGGCAGATGTCAATGCAATCAATAAGTTACAAAAACTGTTTCTACGTATCTCTGTTCCCAACTTTATTAGCAATAGGAAAAACCTTAAACGCTTAGCGGCAACTGAACTTCGTCATGCTTATTCACTTCTTTTAACGGTATAATTTCTGGATTTGAGAATAGATTCAGCGAGTTACTTCTTTTAGAGACGTCGGAAAACGATTCTATCCTTGCTACTACTACTAATCCCGAATTTAAATTAAAATGGCTCACTATACAACCTGAATTCAATACTGAAATCAATTGGAAGAAATACCATGAAATGTTAATTTCCACTGTATGGACAGAATCTCGAGTACAGACAGTAGAGTCAGTCGAATTCACTAACGAGGTTATTGGTACAACCTGCAGTAGCAGTTATGACAACTTATTTTAGTATGAAGAATTTCCATCAACATTGGTTGCTTCACCAGATACGAACACACCAGAAATGATTGCAATATTTAACTGATAAAGATCATTCCCTGTTAAAAGTTTTTTTTTCTTTACAATACTGTACTTATTTTACTTTACTTTGCAGTACTGTACTACTACCATCTTCAGCACATGTTTAGAGATTGTTGTTTTGCAGGTCATATTCACTCCCCGAAAAGAAATAAACTTTTTTATACTATGTTTGAAACCTTTATGCTTAAAGGTAATTCTTCATATGCGTAATTCTGGATCCGAAGTATTCTTTTATATTATTTTAAAGATTACAATAGATAAAATATTGTTCATCAATCATCAAAACTTTTATTTTTCAGTCAAACAATATTAAGATTGATATGTAACGCAGATAAAATGTAACGACGTTACGTGTAGCGAAAACGCTTTTAGATTTCTAAATTGTAACTATGTAACAGTAACGCAACTCAATTCTTGTCAAATAATGAGTAACGGTAACGCTGAGAAATTAAATTTAACGGTGCCTATCTTAGATATAAAAGAAAGTAAACCGTGCCTAAAACTGACAAGACGAACATATTAGATAGGCCTAAGAATAATAAATATATTAAATTGTAAATATTTTAAATAATAATGATAAGAATATTAATAATAATACCCCTCCTTGATTAGGCCTCTGCCCGTGAGTGCGTGGTGGATATATAATATATAATAGTATAGTTATAGTATATATATATATATATAATATATATAGTATTATAAATAAATGTACTAATTAAATAGTAATTCTATTTTATAACTCTACGAAATTTATAAATATATATGTTTATCATAATATATATAATATATATATATAACGGTAAGCTAAAATTAGACGTGATATACGAGAATATCAATGCAGCGACGACTACTTACAGCGTTAAGTTTCCTGCTTATATTTTAATTCGTCGAAGTTTTTCGATAGAAATTTTTAACGCATTCCGCTCATATTTTCGAAAATTAAGTAGTTAAACTATAACGATGTTCATTTTTGTTGAATTTAACGATTGTTAATACTAATATTTCCTCCTCATCCGGTTAACCGTTTACCTTTAAATTTATGATGTCCTATAAAATATTTTCTCTTTATCAGATTATTAAAATCATGTTTATAGACCTCTCGATTTATGATAAACAATAACAGGCGTTTCTCTTCATTCCAAAAATTTCCTAGACCCTTCCTTTCCAAATGCCTCAAAATAGTGTTATATTCCTACGAGATGGTTATTAGATCCCGTCTTTAGTACACCGTTTTCGGATTTATAGCTAATTTGTGATTATATAGCGAATATCGTCAGAGAAAAATGTTGATTAATAGTTCTCTTTTCCTTTTGTAAAAATTTACCACAAACTTTTAGAGAGAAAATTTGTCGATTACAATATTACCAAACGTAAGGAGATATTTGTGAGAGTTTCTGTTATCGGTTGCTCTTTCCGTGCTTTCCGAATTTACGTGAACCGAATATGCTTATGAAAAAATGTAACAAACAAAGTGGCGGTGGCATAGGTCCGTTTGATTTGATGATTGTTTCGATTTATAATAAAAATAAAAAATTTTTAGGGGTGGACTTTATATGAACTAATTTCTTCCAAATGTATAAACTCCATCACAATAGTTAGAATTAATTATTTAGAAATAAAAACCATTTGTATTTATTTTTTCTGTTTATTCCAAAACCACTGCTCCATCACAACAGCGGATCAAAATATTTGTAAACAAACATTTTTCAAATTATATACAAAAATTCGTGCTAAAAACCGTAGGGTTTGACGATTTACTTATCGAGCGTAAGCCACAAGTGACAAAAAACGTTTAACTGCTTAATGTTTAACGTTTTTATCTTATTGCTAGTAATTCTTCAATTTTTTATCAGTATCCGTCTGAGAAATAAGAAAAAAAGATGTGACTTTGCTCCGTTCATAAATGAGTCATATAAACTTCATTTCGTTCGTTTACATTTTTTGTATTAAGATCACTAGAAAAGAAAATATAAAGGCCTAATAAGCGTTTCTTAATTTCATATAAAAGAAATATACATTATTGTTAATTATTAACATTTTTCTTTGTAAGCTGGTATATATAATTTATAAATAAATCTGGCTCTCTTAGAGTCGTTATATAATTTCTCGATTAAATTTAATCAGCTCTATTAGAATAATCGTGTGCAGTGAAAAGAGCAAATAAATTGAGACAGCATGCTATAATAAAGAAAAAGGTATATTATATTCATTGTGTGAGCGTATTATTAATTTATATATAGAAAAACCAACCAGAGGAGTAGTAATTACTATCAATAAATCCATGGCAAAGAGAATTCGAAGCTAACGCTTCTTGTACCTCTTATATATATTTCGTGGCGATATGTCGTAAATTTTTGTATTATTATATATACTCCATCTGCCACTTTGTGGTCCATAAGTGATAGTAGTTTATTAAAACAGTCCGTAACAAATGGATGTATTCGTGAGTGGTTCGTCCCAAATTGCGGTTGAGCGATGTATATATCGTTGATGTAATATATAACATGCATCTTTAATTTCTTATTTATTATATAGTAAAATAATTATTACGTGGAATATTATATAGTTATAATAATCTTAATAACATTTTTTGTATTTAAAAATTAAAAATTTATTAATAAAAAACTTGCTCTGAGAGTCGGTTTATTGCAATTTGCAACGACAATGAATTTCAGAATTTTCTAAATACCTAGTCTGATTATAAAGGCTCATTAAGAGGTACAGTTATTCCCGTTATAATTTGGCTCGCCTATAGAAAGTCAATCAAATAGTAATTTTCATATTAATAATAAATAGTAAAAGTCCAAAGTTTGGGACGTCGGTTTAGAGACCTGTAACCACCAAAAATGGACTCACCGACCTTAGAACCCCCCCCTCCTATCATGTTTTGTTTTATAGAAATATTACACACGGATTCGTTATTATTCATGGTTCTATAAAAAACTATTATACTGTTCGCGAAGATATATCTATCCTCAAATTAAGTAAGAATAATATTTTCAGATTATATACTAGATTCTTATAGTGAGTTGATATATATAAATATATGTTTATTACCTATTATATTGTAAATAATATTTTTAAGTCTTATTAGAATCTAATATTGGTGATATATATGTAAATAGCAACAAATTATATGATTCTATATATATAGTGAATTTATTTACCCTTTGTTTTTTATATTAATATAGTAATATGTGAGTTAATATACTAATTATAAAACCTCCGCCTTCAAAAAAATTAACGAAAATGAAACCATATCTAAAATATATCGTGTGGGCTACATAGTAAACTTATCTATTTGACAACAGTTATATGAATATTTCTCGCAAATCCTGTGTGGGGTCTATAAATATAGTACTTAAATATAGACCATTACATTTTTGCATAGGCATTATATAGTTTTGATTCAAAGTTGTAGTTTCGTAATTATCAAAAAATAATAGCCGCCTACAAAAAATATGGACCACAAATTTTGAAATTATCATTAATTTTGCATAGGTGTCCCTTCATCCCTCTTCTGAGTTTATGCCTACAGAAGATGTGTTCTCAAGATAAGAGTATCGATGTAATGGTTAGTATTTCAAATTAGTTTTCGGGAGTGTAGTATACCCTTAACACCTTTCTAACCTCCATATACTTGTTATTAAGAAATTGTGTACGAAATATGACATTGACCGTACTTACAATCGAAGGTCAAGTATTGATTCCCCGGCTTACCTTGCATTCTGATCTCTCCTTATATCGAAGTATTTAACATATCTTGCTCTCATAATTGTACTAGAGGACTTGATTCTTGTACGCAAACTTGAAATCTACGGTAGACGAAATACTGGTTTATTAACTGTGAAGATAATTTTGATATAATATATACTAAGCATTGTTTAGTTGACTGTTGTGTTAAAATTATATGATAATTATCTGTAATTGAAAGTTAGTATCTATCAATATATTTCTTACTATGAGTGATTAAGTAATGAAGATATCACTGCTATCAAAACAGTTAGTGAAAAGTGTGCCAAGACTGCTACTCATTAGAACTTCGTATAAATTTATTTATTAACAAATTTAATATCAAAAATTGACATAATTATATTATTATTTAGATAATATAGTATTAAAATTTGAACAATGCTCTTACCTACCATGAGCAATTTCGAGTTTATTAAAACGTAAATAAAATAAAAATTAAAGGTCTTATATTTATTTTATATTAAACTTACGCTTCCCAACTGCCTCCGGCGTTCGTATTTCTGTGAATTCGTATACAAGTACTCTGTTGCAAGCTGCGAGCATCGAGTTTAGCATTGCTAGTCTACTTAATTCACTCGCATCTTGATAGTTCATACAATATAAGGAGCTCCGTCCTGAGTCATAATTTGTATAGTTTTTCCGATGTCAGGTGCGTTGCCGCAATAGCAATGTGTCTACAAGATAGTATTTCATTTATCATGCCAGTTAACGTAAGTATATAAGAGTTTTTATTGGTTCTTATTGCTCGATAGCTTGGTTCCATCTCAATCCGCTCTCCCTCTTCATTTTTTTAATGGTTCATCGTGCCGGTTTTCGGAGGTCTGATCTTAGCCGATTCCATATAATTCAGGGTTGAGATTAATAATAAGCTGTGTCCTTTTTTTTATCAGAATTTGACTCAACGAGAACCATTTGAAAAAAGCTTTCCTTATACCGTTAGAACAGTGATAGAATTTTTTATTTGAATTGAACTGTATAAGAGTATAGCTTTCCATATTACGCCTTTCTGGACACTAGGGATGCTCCCATACTAAGATGGCCCATCTGGTGCTCCCCCCTTCTCATCCTTGCGAGAGGTGTTAGGCAATATAAAAGGCATAGTATTTTTGATTCGCTTCATGTCATTTTTTGATAAAATGCCATAATTTTATGTATTAACTCAGCCTCTTCTCTTTGTTTTCCTTCTTGTATTCCTTTTATTTTCAAAAGTGATCTAGCCACGAGGTACTAATACTATAATTAATCATTGTGGCGTATTCTTATAGAATAGTTCTGCAAGGGTTTGAATTAAATTACGACGATCACCACGTTGTTTTGGGTTCTTGTGGATTTCTGTCACTGGAAGACCAAAAATCCGCTGAACCGATCATCTTTCATAAACCACCTTGTATAATAATTTTACTTTCGTCTTAATTTTAGATTGTTCCAGTTTTATTATGTAAGGTGGAATATCTTCGAGGTATTTTGAGATCTATCTTTTTATACTCTCTCGTCTTCTCTCCTTCTTCGCAGAAATGCTTAAAATATAAATTTCTCATTGAAAATAACTTTTCAACCTATTCTTGAACGGAAAAAGAACTGATTTTTGCTTTATTTTTTTTTGGTGGATGTATAGTAACATTAATTCTACTGTGAGATAGATATGCTTCCCGTTAGTGATTATTGCAAGATGATGAGCTAAGCAGATTATAGAGCGCGTTAGTATATATCGGGCGGAACAGTGTTAGTGAAAGCGTGTGTGCACTGTGAGTGCTGCTGAGTGATGTATATTGGCGAGGCAGGAGTGTGCGTTGGTGTAGGGCGGGCGTTAAACGAAGTGTGTGGTTGACATTACAAACCGGAGAAAGCTGTATGTATGTGTCGTGTGAATGTAGATTCAAATACGTATAACACAAACTAGATCTTTCTAGAACTCGCTCAGAGGGGATAATAGAGGGTAATAGATAAATAGTAGATAGTGTGAAACTACAATATAGTATATATGTAATTCGTATATAGCCATATAAAACTTGATATTAATTAGGATAAATTAGAAGAGAGTTCTCGAGTGTGTAGTATTGTATGTTAGATGAATGTTACATATCTGATATGAGTAAGACGTAGTAATATCCTTAGCATTTGTAAAGTATTCAATTATATATATCGATTCTATGTGTAGTGTGTATAGTGAGTAGTTAGTAGTCAAGTTGAGAATATGGTAAGATCTTAATGAGACATAAAAAAGGTGAGAGATTTATAGAGTAGAGTGAGTGAGTGCTTTATTGTTTAAAGTTAATAGCGATTAAATAGCTTGTGAACATACTACTGTACTTAAATTCCAATATGTTATAAATGTATATTATAAGAGTAGATGTCGTGCGTGATTATAGTAGTAAACATGATGTAGGAGAGACTTATGAAATAAGGAGTTATAACCACCGCAGTAGAATATCTTTTGTTTCTGATGTGCATGAGAAGAGATGTCGAGAGAGCGACGTTCCTGATTGAGTCTCTTTGCAGTGAGTGATGTGTTTCCGATACTTCGTCACTTAGTATGTGCACTTATGTAGATTCGTTGTGTCAAGATAAAAAGACTTATTAATTGGAGTGGTAGCAGTTCTCCCCTTACACCAGGTAAACATTACAACTTGTATGAAGAATTTACTTGTGGCCACTTGATTGTAGTAATGATGTACTCTAGTGTAGTAAACTACCGTCATTAAGTGTAGATAGTGATGTATATAAAAATTGATATGAGAGGCTATTTATTTAGAACATAACTTTATAGAAAAATGCTCGCTGTGTGGGGCCATTTATACGCAGTTATGATGTAAAATTTTTTCCTTAATAGCCCTGAGAAAGCCACATTGACTGGTTGTATACAGACTGGAGAATTCTAACCTTCGTACAGTATTGAGACAAAATTTCTGTGTAAATGCACATATTTTTCATTCCCACGTATTTCATCATACGATTCTATTCATTTTCTATGCAACTTAAGTTTTCCGAGATGCTTGTAAGTAGAGCAACTGTAGCAGAACTGCCAATCGTTTGGCAATAATATCATAATTATACACTGACATATTGGCTTTGAAGACTTTTTATCTACTCCAGTGACGTTACATCTGATAGTGAGCCGTCCGAAGTGAGAAGCGTATTAAACTTAGTTTTTGTACTAATGGATGTGCTTGTTTATGCTTTGAAGCTATGATTTTCTCGTGGAAGCAATTTCTCTATTCTTCGATAGTTTTGATCATTTTGAAAACGACAAGATTTAATCGATTTATTTTAAAATATCACATTGTTCATTCCCTATATATATCTGAATGTACGATGTGAGCGGTGAGAAGCCGATTGACAGTTTTGCCCGCCACTGCAAGTCCACTCTTCACAAAAAAATATGTAAATTTTTATATCTTTCATTAACGATTCCTTAATACAATATAATAATTTTATCAATAAACTATCTAAAGGTGTGGGTGGGCGTGTTTGCGATTGTGGAGTCATAAATTTATCATGGAACAAAACAAAATACGTAGTTAAATATTTAATTAATCTTTATTTGGAAATACTATTTAAGATCAAAATAAGTTTAAAAACGTGTTTTGTATTGGCTTGTTTGTTGTTGTTTCATATTTTATTAAAACAGCCGTAATAATTTGGGTACAAAACAATACCAATAGAGGTTTGTTGGTGTTTGTGATTAGTTGGTTCTTCGTTCCACGCTGTGGACTTATTATGGATTTCCCGCTAGAGGGGAAAATTTTATAGGAGGAGATATTTGTAGGATACAAAATATTCCCCTTATGGAGGAGATTTTTGGAATTCCTTTATATTTCAGACTCACTTTGTAATTTTCAAATAATTAATCAATTATTAAAAATAAAATATAGAAATGGAATCATTACCGTATACGCATCCATATTAGATTGTGTTGTGTTTGTGTTACCACGTGAATAGAGAAATTGATTTGTTTTCCGAAAGAGTGTTTAATATAAGACTTTTCGCTATCTAGAATTAATGTGATGAAAAAAATTATAATTTTTTAATAGCAATAAAATAATACTTTTTAGATTTTAGATTATTTCCACCTTTTTTCATAGTAGTATAATACATACCAGTTTTAATTTTTGCTCACCACAATTTTCGATAAAATAATAAATACTCTGTATGGACACAAACGATCAGCGAGCTCTCTCTACCGAGTTAAATTTGTTTCTTAAGTAACTTTCACTCCCGATTTCCGTGCATGAAAATTGTAACTAGTTGGGATGGTAGACATAGTTTAAGAGACCTGGGTGGGTGGAGCCAAATTATAGTAGAAGGTCCCCAATAAAGAGAATTCACTGTACGTTGTCTTGGGGGAACTAATGCTTTTTTCCAAGAAGTATAGAATTTCGTTAGACACTAAATCATTGTTTACTGAAAAAAAACTTAGAAATCGGAAATTTTTAACTGCTATCAAACGACATATCCACGCTTTTCTCACGAAGGATTCCTTTTCTGACCTACTCGGTACAATTCTTTTAGTTCCAGAGATACTATCCTGACAAATAAATAATTATTGTGAGGATGTTCGATTACCATTAATAATAATTATCTACTTTAAATTTTCATTCTGATTTATTCCAATACTGGCATGTATTCATCATAGGATCAGGTTGGGTAGCAGATTTTGCCTTTTGATTTCTTTGAAAAGTCTTTGATATTATTATTATTATTATTTTATGATTTGTTATTATTATTATGTTCTCTTACTTATATTATTATTTCTTTTCATACGTACCTAAATAATGAGTAGGATATTGTGTCTTAGTAGTTCTTACTGTAGTAATCCTTACCGTTTTCACCAACTAACAAAGTTGTTCGGTATTTTTATATGTTTCATTATCTTCGGGAATTGACTAGAGTTTTTTTGTCATCGTTTTTGCCAACTTACGAAAATATATATATTTTCAACATTTCGGAAAAAATTATTACTACATCATCAGATTCGTTAACGTTATCTGTTTACACATTAGATCGAGAAATCTATTTAAAAAAATAAATTTCGAATTAAAAATAAAGTTTATAATTTCAAATTTTAAGGAGTCGACTTACCCCTCGAAAAATAAAACTTATAGAAATATATCAATATTAAAAACTGTATTTGTTTGGTTTTATAATCTCTCAAAAATTTAATTTAAGATGGCAAATAATAAGCAATACTAGGGATGGTTTATTTCAATTTTTAAATAAAAAGCTCATATTTGCATACCACTATTTATTATGTATATTCATATATTATCAGAAGTCAATAATTAGATTCATTTCTATTTTCTACTTTATGTACTAATTGGAGTATGATAATATTAAATATCCTAGCGTGCCACTACGAGGTCCACCGTGAGATTATGTATATATATACATAATTTATATTCCCACTATCTCATTGGCTCCTTCCAAAGCTAAATCGGAGTCGGAAAGAGTGTACCGCGCATAAGATTTGTTTGGACAGTAGGTGAAGAATATTTGATAGAGTTGTGATCTGCATCTCATTTAGGACCTAGCTACCTGTGAGAGATAGGTCATTAATCCCCAATTAACATATATCAATTTAAGTGGTCACCTGCATCGCCTCATTACAGAGTCCTTTACGGATTTTGAATTTCGAAACCATTTATTTAGCGCTCAACTTTGTGAGTCATAAATACTTGTCGCTTATATACATGGCACAACCGATCCCTTAAATTTCATAAAAAATTTAAAGAATCATTTTTAAAAGCTTTTTGGGCTGGCTTTTTTTAAACTATTTTAAAAATAGATTTTATTACACCCAACAGGTGGTTTACTTGTTGCATAGCGCTATTGACTACAAGGTAAATTAGTTGGTAGTTTGCTACGACCACTTGGACTCACGAGTGCAGATCAAACTTTGTTGGGTTTTTCCCCAAAATTTAATATACATTTAAACAATAAAATTATCACCTTCTATTATAGGGTTTTGAAATTTATTTTGTGATGGTGTGGGAAGTTAGTATTAACTGAGAGACACCTAGTCTCCAGTCATTCACATTCAAATTGATATTGGCTCCATAGAGGCAGATTCAATTAAAATATTTTTATTAATAAAAATTTTCGGGTAAATTGAGATAACTTACCCCCAAAATTTGACGTGGAGAGATTTTTATTTATTCATTCTAAGAATAACTTTACAATAATTAATAAAAATTTCAAATAAATAACTTACTACAGTTATTTTCTTTAAAAAAATATTTTAGTAAAAAATTAATTTATTAATATTCAAAATTACTATTAATATATATATATATAATAATAAACTTTCTTTTATTATATGTTTAGGGTTATTATTGAGTTTTATTTGGGAACGGTTTATACTAGACTATTTCGATAATATATATTCAAATAAAATATTTATTCATTCAATTAAGTTTATTGTGTTTGAAGCATACTTTTAATTTTACAATGTAGTAAAATATTTTCTCGTGTGTCGAATTGTAGGAAAAGACATTGTTTTTATTTTTAGTTTTTTTTAATCAAATATGTTGTGAGAGTTGTTGGATTTAATGAATAAAAATTTGTGTTTTATTATATTCATTTCAAACTTAGTAATATTTTGAGAGTGATTCAAAATTTTCACAAAACAGATGCCATATTAATATATCAATAAAATATGGAGTCTTTCTTTCATCTATACTCATACATATCTATAAGAGTCCAACCACTCACTGTGCGTAGAGATACAATATTTTTTTAAAACGTAGCAAAATACTATTAAAATCTATTATATTATTGTAAGATATATAATTTTCTTCAGTGCAGTACCTACGCTCATAACTAGTGCACTTTTACCGGTTTTATCCGCTATATATATTATATAAACTACACATATATTTTATTAAATTTGCATTTTTGCTGTGTCACGAGACACTTTTATGTATAATTTTTTTTTTATACAAATATTTGGTCCAATGTTAGACAAAGGTAATACTCATTAATATTTATCATCTACCAACATCTTCATCGTTCCTTGAAGTTTCAAAACATGCTTTTGTTTGAAGATTCTATATATTTACATCTTAAAAATTTATAGTATGCGCAAATTATTATTTTTCTTAATGATCTTTTTGTGTCTCAAGACACATTATTTTTGTACTAAGCACTTGTACTTGTACAATATTTTTTACTTGTACAATCTATATTGTACTTATACCATTTTCAAATTATGCATTGCATCTATCAAACATAGTTTTGATAAATTTTTATTATGTTTTTTGTCTATTAGACAAAGTATTTTACGCTATAGTTACTGTGCCGAGGTAACTTTAACACAATGTACTTAGTAACAATATACTTTACTTGAAACTAATTTGTATTGAAGCTGCCGCTGTATCAGTACTAGGCTTTTTTTGCAATTTGATTTTAAGTCATTAACTACTTTAATGAAAGTCCTGTACTAATACATTTAAAAAGGCTTCATACCTTAACCTTTTCTATTATATTTCTTCACTAAATTTTAACATGTAATTTCCTCCTTTCCCTGCACATCACTTGGTTTCTGCTGCTGCCTAATTTCTTTATTTCTCAACCTTCTACTATTATGGATAGTTTCAAATGCAATTTCTCTCATTCTCGCTGACTTGCAAACACTTTCTAAGGAAGTAAGGAACAACAAAAGTGCTGAAGACAATTTAGATAGTATTTCGACTAGTAAAAATGATCTCGACGATATCAGCAACATATCTCTACACGAAACGAATTCAGAAGAAATTGAAAAGTTCTGCGAAAATATTATCAACTTAAGTGGGGCTCTGAATGTGGAAAATACTTTTGATAAAGAATACATTCTTAAGAAGATTAAAAATCTCTCCACAGAAGGTGATGAAAAAATAAACGCATCTGTTGAATCGTTGTCGTCGTTGTTATCATTAGATAGATGTACAATAACAGAGAATGGTAAATGCTTATAATATTTACTGAGGTGTTTATAAATATTGAAAAGTTAGCTGTAAATCTAAAAAAAAAATTTAATTTATTCAGCAAAGTTTTATGAGAAGCTTAAGAGATTTTGGATGATGTTTTCTCACTTTATAGCATCATCGATTGTAATTAGTTTTAATTAAATATTAATGGTTTAATAGTTGATGAGGTTAAGATGAAATAGTAACATAAGACGAAAAGCAGCAAATTTATAGAACCAGAGAAGAATTTGTGAACAATTACATGTACAAACTTTGAAATTAGTGTGAAAAAGAAAATTTATGATCATTATCCTGTTCTTTGATGATATAAATAATATTAAATCTGAATATTTTGACCCTAAATCGATTTATGTAAAAGAACTTGCAGACAGATATTGTTCAGAATATGAAAAAGCGTATCATTTTAGTAATGGAAGTTATGTATTTGTAAAAACAGTAATTGAAATAATATATTAGTTCAAAATGGTCCAAAAAATTCTGGAAGGTTGCTGAAGTATCACGAATATAAAAATGTATTTGAGCATTCATTAAGTGAACGGTATTACGTGAGAAATAATAGCGACACAATATATTAGCAGGAGTGCATATGTTAGAAAAGTCGCAGTCAGCAAGAAGAGCAGGAAGAGCGAAGATAAGGATTTTCCACAAGATTGGATATAACAAATAGTTTGGAAAGGCTGGTAGAGGATAAGTCAACGAATCCTCATTTAATGTGTTATATTCGGTACTATTTAATTTCAATCTTTTTATGTGCCGCTCCTTATTATGGTTTATTCATAAATATCTTGGCTTAGACTAAACGAAAAAGCAAGGTTAAATTTATATGAATATTAAAATGTTTTATTTCTATTTTGCCTTTTCTGTCACACTAATAGTAATTCCATGCCAAATAAGATGTGTTAGGTTATTGTGTTTATTTGTTCTTGCTTTATTTATAGATATATATATATAGATTTAAACATATTGTCACGCACTTAACTTTGACTGTGATTATAAGGTTAGGAGAGATATGTTATATATGAGTAATATTATATTTTATTAATATAGTATATAATATATTAAGTAATATATATATATAGTAGTATATACGGAAAAATAATATGAATAGAGATATATCTATAAATCATATATTAATATATAGATATGTGATATATATATATAATATTAGAGATAGTTATATAGTATATATATGTATAATTATAGTTATATATATCGTATAAATATAGTATATATTAATATAATATTAGAAGTATTATATATAGATAAAATAGAATTGTGTTAGAGATATTATAGTATATATTGAGTAAAGTATAGGGTATTATAAATATAAAGTATAAGTTAATATATAATAGTAGTAGTAAATATATTAGATTTATAATAGGCTGATAATAGTAATTAGATATAGATAATTAGGATGAGATAGAGAGGATAGGGTAATATTGGGGGAGTAAGGTATAAGTAGTAAGGAGATAAACAGTATTAGTTGGTATGATGAATAGATTATATTATAGGATAATTTAGTGATTATATAAGATTATAATTTAGATAGTATATAAGGGTGTGATCTTGATTTGGGATCCGGGACCGAATATTAGCAATGATATGGTTGATTAAGAGTTCGATCAAGTTCCCTGTGATAAAAAAGTCTGATCTTCAAAATATTATTTATTTAAATGCAGTCTTACAAGTTATTCCATTAGTAGATGGAAAAGTAGAATTAAAACATATATAACTAGATGAGGGTCTTTAGTGTTCTATGTCTTGCAAATCATATAAGTTTGGATTTTTTAAAACAAACTTTTGCTTTTTTTATATAATAAAAAAGAAAACTGTAACTATAGTTTTAGTTTGCGGAAAGATAAAACAGAAATATCGTTTTTAAGATATTGGGATGAGTAACCTGAGAATATTAATAAATATTCTAATGATGACCAGGAGAGAGAAAGTTTAAGCAGGAATAATTTTAGTTCGTTTTGATGACAACTTGTAATGTTTTTGAGAATTGAGAGTTTGTTTTAAATACTATGAAGTAGGCTATAATCTTGCTTTAACGCGGAAAAAAGAAGAAAAAAGATGAAGCTTTGAGAATTTCTGTATTGAAGTATTCAAGAGTTGTGTATACAAAGAAAATTAAAATTATATAAAAATTCTAATTTGTATCATAAATTATAATATAATACAGTGATTATATAAAGTATTACATTAATGACGACTTTGATTGCTAACTAAAAATTTAAAGAGAAAAATATGTAACGTCGGTGGAATATTTTAAGGAGAGAGAATGAGTTAGAGAGAAGAGAGAATGAGAGGAGAGGAGAGAAGGAGAGATGAGAGAGAGAGAGAGAAGACGGAAGGGAGGGATGAGGGGAAGAGAGATAGAGGAGATGAGCAAGAGTTGGGCGTACAAGAACTGTTCATTAAGTAATAAATAATGATATTGTGCAATATATAAGAATTTATATGGAAAACATATACACAACGTGGTGGAAAAATTATGCCAGTTCTTGCTGAATGTATGTGATAAAGGGGTTAAGAATGTATAGTCTATGTCCTAGTTCACGTCCTTGAAAATAACGAATATAAAGTATATACAGTGATTCTTTTGTGATTAGTGTGATGGAGGACTTGTTTGGTGAAGAGTCTTGGGTTCTGTTCTGACAAAGTCAGAGTTTATGAATGACATTTGAGGTACGGCTCCCCCAATTAAAGTAAGCCAACAGAGCAGTATTACAACTGTGTTTAATTCTAAGTCATCGTATTCCGTGTCGAATTTTTCTGGCCGAAGAACAATTGTGCTAGCTTGCTTAGAACAACGTAACATCCTCGGTAGCTCATAAAGTATGTTTATGACTCTGTCGTGTATTTAGAGATAGCTCTAATCAGTGATATATTTGAATATGAGTCATCGTGTTTTTAGTCGTAGTTTTTTAAGTTGTCAGTCGTTTTAAGGATCAAACTAATGAGTGAATTATTAACTGTATATGATCGGGTCACTAAGATATGTTTTTGTGTTTTTTTAAGTGGATTGGTTAATTATTAAGACAACAAATGAACCTTAAAGATTATCTCTAATGGAAGTGTTATCTGAAAGTGATTTAGTAACGTACGAATACAGTTAGGTTTTGGTAAGGTTTAGTATAGGAGTATTATTGTTAGTTGTCAGTTAGTGTTCGTGTGAACAATTGCTACTAATGACTCGGACTTAATTACTACTCAAATTTAGAGCTGAGTGTTAACCGGTTACTGCTTATTGGGCGAAGTCGTGTGCAACGTTGTATGCCAGCGATGTTCTTAGGGGAGTGTGATTTGAGAGATCAGAGAGTTAGGTTCGTTAACTATTTGAAGGCTTGGTACGTGCGCAAGACAATTTTCGTGTTTACCATGAAATCGAGCTATGTGCGTAAATTTATGACATAATCGTGGATCAGTATGATTATTTCCTGGATATTTCACTTGGTCGTGAGCTTGAATTTGAATTAAATATTGGAGTGGGTGATTTGAACCACCCGTGATTAGTCGGATTTTTAAGACAGGTTATCGTCAGTTAAGTTGTACGAGGACATCTCGTCTATTAGTTATAAGAGATCACATACTCCTAAGAATCGATGATTATTGAGTACATACTGTATTGATGCAATAGGCGTGTGGCCACTCGGGTGTATTTAGTTCGGGTGAATTTTTTTGTTGTAGGAGATATGTACAATGACGTGTATTTTAAGCATACACAAATCTAAATTAGTGCGAGGTTGTTGATTAATTAGGTATCAACAGTATAAGGATTTTGTATTATGGAGTTGAACGTCGGTTTATTATGTTTGCAGGTACCATGCATTTTATAGAGATCTAGAACTACACATTCTGATCCACTGCAGGTGAATTATACCTGGGAGGATGGATTAGGGCGGGACGCATAGAGGTAGTATCTATATGCTGGTGGTATCAATTGCGTGGAATTCATAATAAGCGCCGATGAGGCTCTGTCAGATCAATATACTACATAGATTACTTTAGTCTCAAAGCATCGTGCAGAAGGGATATCTATCAGTGTTCGCTGCCTTATAGGTCTAATTCCGAAAGTATATGCAATATAAGAAGTGGGTGACGGTTAATGAGATGGATGTGGTAGCTGCCCGCAGAGGGAACTCATTTCTAGTTTAAGGTTTTAATTGTACCGAGGACAGGAATAGAAGGAGGATGGCACTATGTTACTGATCGCCTTGAATGCGTTGAAGTAGTTTCGCCTGGCAAGGATTGATTAAGTATTGGAGAACTTGGGATATACTATGATTGACGGTTGTTTATGAAGGTTTACAATTTTCGATATTAATATAACGAAGGACAACCGTCTAAAGCAGAAGCTGACTGAGTTATATACAATCGTCAACGAAATAATAGGTGGCTATTTTTAATTACCGATACGAGTAGCATCATAGGTGAAGGCTTAAATGTGTAAAGTGAGTTATATGATACTTGAAGGAAGCAAAGAGTTCTTTGGATACATTATTTATTAATTAATTAGATTATAATTGATTAAGGAAAATGAATATTTTTATATTATACATGACAGTGCTGCTATTATTTACTTAAATATTTATTTGGATTATAAATTATGATATATTTAAATATCATTAATATATTTGGCGAGGTAAGCCGGCGGGAATGATATTATTCGTCGGATATTTGATAGTTCTGGATTCTTTATTATTGTTATTTATTCCTTGTAATTGAGTCGTACAGCGAGTGAGACAGTCTCATCCAAATAGTTTTCATCCCGTGAAATAAAATAGAAATAAATTCTGAGTCTTAAATTGGGATAGAGTTTACGTAAATTGTAATAGTTTGTACTTTAATGGCCGTGTCCTTTATTTGGTACGTTTCAAGTGTCCAAGTCAATTATTCCATAGTAGCACAAGATTATAAGAATTGCTATTACATGTAGAATGAAGTGTATATTCACATAAGGGCTGTAAGGAAAGTTAAAGCACGTTTAAACGGTGTCTTGTGCATCGCAGTTTAACTAACTGATTAATTAAGTTAAGTTTTAACAAGAATTTGTGCTAATAGTATTAGTCGAGAAGTATTAAATTTTGGAGGCTTCATATCGAATTGAGATGGGTACGTCAGCACATAATATATTAAAGCAAATGGACGGTTTTTTACGTTGAAAAGCATTACCAGAAAACAATTCTGAATAGTGATCTTCTGTTTGAGAATAGTCTTGTGATTCGGACTCTCGTATAAAAATTAAAGCTCTTTGCAAAAGATTCTTGACACTATTACATATATGTAGCAACGGAATATGACAGAAAACGTTCATACACAAACTTGTAGAAATATACTTTTTTTTCGGTAAACATAGCTTAGCACACAACGAGCCAACACGACACACCAGCATACAAGTACACCACACCTACTCCAACTCATCAAACCTGCTCGAGACACTACTAGGGCAAGCAGCACACATTAGACTATGGAATATATGTAGATTACTAAGGTTCATACAAACCTATACTAAATGGTATAATTATATATATTGTAGGCTATAATAAAAAGTTACAATTAAGAGTGATTACTTGATGCTATATGATCGCTAACAGAAAGAGTTTAAAGACCATATATGATAGAAATAATAAGAGTTAGTTAGGGATAGATAATTATACTAGGTTATATTGGGTTGTAATAGTACTACGCAATTCTTTGACACATATATTTGCGCAACGATATTGTTTTTCGAAACTTTTCAGGAACAGTCTGTGTGCGAGAGTGGACATCCGTCTCGTAAAGAAACGTAAGCTCTCACACACCAGACACTTTCCACATAAAATCTATCTATCCGTCTATCTATCTTACTCTATAATAAATACTTTGTGCTGTTTTATTGCTATAGTCCAATTAATTTAATAACATTAAGATTTTAATTTGTAACGACGTAGCTCACTATATTTTTCATTTATTCAACTGAAAATACATATTATATTCATTTAGGAAAAGGTAAATTCGTGAACATCGCGGTCGATAGTTAGGGATTCTAGTCATTACCTTGAAGCCCTCACTGAATTCTACTAAGAGATATTGGGAGTCACAATACTATTTCTCAATCCATGACATACTTCGCTACCTAACTATTAGGTTTCGGAGCTCTTCTATGTACGAAACGTACAATGATTGCTCTTTAATTGATTAGGCGCGTTGTCAATGGATTAGTATAAGGTGTATTTGCTGCGTGTAGGCACGACAAGAGGTATTGGTTTTGAAGTTTGTTAAATTGTTCTTTACGACGTGTAACTTAGGTGGCTCTCTCAAATCAGTTGTTTCAGGACATTCTCTACTTGTCTGGAGGTGATCAACATTGTTATCTTATGAGTATATTTAGTGGTCCATGTATTCGTATTTTGGTGTGCTTGTTACGCGCACTTAAAGTCAATGGATTCAGCAGCGTATCACCGAACAAGACGGTATATGTACTATCGGTGCGACTAGATTAGGCAGTTACACGTCGCACGAGCAACGCGAAAGCTCAAGCACGTATGGATCACGCAAAGGTCCTAGCTCGCGAATGACTCCGTAGTTTCTGAGCACCTCGGTTCAATTATGCGTCACGTTCTTTTCTGGATAGGTACTATATTCGTTAATAAAGGACAATTAAGTTCGTCGAATAATCATATTTAATTGGCTTCGCTTTGAGGTAAAGCACGATGGTCGTAATAAATTAAGAGCTCGGACACACTTAAAGTCCGTCGTTGGTGCCCGCAGGACTTTTATTTGCAGAGGCTCGTTCAGTAGTAATCTGTTAGGGGTAAAGTTACTTCATACAGCCTCGATTCCGTCCTAGAATTGTTATAATATGCAGTCGGCGTCTAGCTTACTTATCTATGGGCTCACTCTTCCGTCTATCGCAAAGGCCCTCCTCTCTGTATCCATTACGGTTCTCAGAACTTCGTCTGCACGAAACTGTGCTGAGCTTCAATTTACATGGAGCGAAGTCGGAATCGCACGCCAAATGAATATTCACACAGCAGATGAAATTTAGCGACATTACTAAGTTCGAAAGAAAATATTTTCGTCATTCCCATGCACTCCTCACAATTTTCGCTTGGCTTGACTCTCTCTCCTATCTTGGTCAGTGATCTGGTATCGTCTCTTATTCAAATTATTGACGGAGTTTACGGAGGATTCTATTTTTTAGAGATCTCGCCATAGTTATCTTGTTCTTGTTATCGCCATCCTCTGATCTAATAAGTTAGGATCCTTCCTGCAAGCTGGTGCCCAATTCTATTATAGATCTCCAAAGAGTCTACGAGTATTATATGTTGATTGTATGAGGTAAGCGATTTGCCCTCCGTCTCTACATATTCTTCAATAACGTTCTTCTTCCTCTCTACAAGTAATATTAGTGCTATGCTTTCTTAAGGTATTTCTTCTTTCATACGACTACACTTTTAGCATGTCAGGCAGTTCAGAACTTTGGAACCATTATCTATGAGTGGTTAAACTATTTTGGAATGCGCAGTTGTAATTACCTTTCACTGCTCCCAGTTACTGCAATTGCAGGTTAACATTATCTTTGATTTCATCATATAGGGCAACCTTGTAACACACAGCTCAAGCACAGTCACTGATGCGACGAGCTATCTCGACTGATAGTGCTCTTTACGACAATTTTCGCGTAAGTTTCGTGGTCTTAATCGTCTCTCACCAAGTGTCGTCACACTCGTCCGTTTCCTCTGCTTTCAAGGTTATAATCAAATCTTCTGTTTTACTGTACAGTCATTTCAACATTTCGTACTTTGCGTAGATTTCAAACATCTCCTTATGATCTTAGAGTTCTTCGGCTTTATTCTCTTTCTCTTGTCATTCAAATTATACCTAGCCACTCATTCTATGTGTCAGGGAGTCCAATTGAAACTACTCGGCTAGGCTCTTGAACAATTGTGAAACACTTTTGTTGTTGTGTAAGTAAATCCAAGTCTAATCCATCAAATATTCGAATATCATTCCTGTTTCAAGCAGACTCCCATGCTTATGTACAAGTCCAGCATTAATTATACTCCTCTTTCATGCTTTATAGTATGGTTATAGTTTGTAGGTACATAATAGTCATATCCAGTTTTCTTTATATGATTACTAGAAGACATACGTTATTGGATGATTTTTATCTCCTTCCTCCACATTTCTTGATCTAACATCACGAAAATGGAACAGCATTAACAGCGATACTGCGTCTATACATCGGTGTCACAGCTTCCATTATTAGTATATAATATTTATAAATATTATATAATCTTTAGTGCAAATGTTTATGATATTTGTCATTATTTATTTTATTATTATTGTTAGCTATTATGATAATATTAAATCAGATAAGTATTTTGGAAGTATGACTGATAAATAACTATAGGTACTGTGGTCATGCTGATTAACTATATATAACGATATATCTTATATTATAGGATGGAGAGACGTTTATCATGTCTTTTCTAATATACTCATCGACACTCCTATACTGGATTCGTGTCCGCCGGACTAATTTTAGATGTCATCCTGAAACCTATATTTAGTATTATTGCAGATTTCATAAATGGGTGCAAACCCAACAGATATAATATAGTAAAAAAATATGACTGATATACTATTCTTTGCTTTCTCTGAGTATACTTGTATAGTTCAAGTATTTGATTTTTATATTATAAATTAATATATAAAATACCTATTAATTTTATATATATCTAATAAGATATTCATATCCATAACACGAGATAGTATATTAGATAATCTTATTTATAGTTATATAATATATGCGATATATAATATTCTTATATTATATACTAATATTAATATAATATTATAGTATATATATATATATTATTACTTAGTATTAAATAATAGTATAGATATATAATAATATGACTGTATATATATCAGGCCAGGTTGGCTGGTCGTAGGGGTCTTGATATCTGTAAATTATATATAATTATTTATATAGATATATAAATATAATATTAAAAATATATAGTTATATTATATTAAACTATTAATATAATATATATATAAAATATTACAGTAGTCTATTTATATATATATGAGAGTATAATGTAAGGCACTGTGTCTGTGACTTGCTTTATTATAAAAAGGTTAATTTTAATATATATATATATATATATATATATATATATATAATATATGTAGCAATATATATCATCAGGCCTGCCTACTACTACGACCACGTGCACGGCACTGCTGCTAGATAATAATATATATAATTTCACTTCGACGGTTATGTTTGAGATATCTGAAGACATGAAAGAACCCCGTTGAAACTATGAATAGATGTGGAGTCTATTATAACTTATTTAATATATTTAAACTATCTTGATTAGAGAAATAATAAATATTATCTGCTGATTTATGTATATCGTTAAGGAGTTATCAATCACAAAGGTAGATTTATAAAGGTTTTTGGAAATATATAATTAGGAAGTTACGAATAATACGTGGACTGAATTAATGATATATATATTAATATAATAATTATGGTATGACTAGTATGGTACTAAGGTATAGAGTAAGTAGTAATTAGCGAAGAGATTATGAGGATATATATAGTATTATTTAGATATGAATTTTATTAACTATATATTCTATATAATAAAATATATATATATTACTATTAATATGAGTATATTATATAGGTACTAAATAATATATAGTATATATATTAATATATACCGTTAAAGTTAATTTTTCTATAGAAGATATTTGAGAAAGCTTCGAAGTCCAAAACTTGTGCTATCAATGAAAAACAATGAATTTAGCAACTTAGAAAAAACTTTTAAACTGCAAAAATTGAATTGAATTACTTGGGGTGGTGAGAAATTAATTGGTTACTTAGTGTTGCATTATTGTTGAAAACTATAATTAACATTTATAGTCTGTGTATGTTTACTGCAAATGATGCTTTTGCACAACAGTTATAATTATTTTTTAACTTTTAAATAAATAAATATAAAAATTAATGCTTTAGTCTCTTTATGATGACTAAAGTTTTCCAAGACTTTTGATTACTATGAAAACGGTATTATCAGCAGTGCACACACACACACACCACACGAATAACCGTATTTATAGACTTATTGTTATTACGACTTCATCAACTGTTCCTTCATGTAAAATATTGCACTCCCGGTTATATGCTCTATCAAATTGACGATATTTAATATTGTATGAATAGTAAAATTATGAATATTTGATCATTATCTTAAAGTTCTATAATAAAATTGTTTTTTCTTTTCATTGTCTTAATACTAAAACTTGCACTTACTCATACGTAAAGTTTGATTGGCCCCATTATTAACGCCATTATTAAACAACAATTTCAACAATCATTGGCATTTGTACAAGTAAATAATAATATGATTAAGATAAAAAAAAGAATAATAATAATAATTGCTAATAATAAAAATTGATTGAATAAGATTAAATACTTAAGAGAAGATAAATAATATATTAATTAGAAAAAATAATACTAAAGGGTGACTCAGATTGTAAAGTAAAACTAAGCATACAGTGTTCACTGCTTAGTTATTGCTGTTAGAAAATAGTAAGTAAATCAAGGATAATTAGTGAATGGTGTATGATATATTTTGTTGGTCGAGAGATGGTAGTAGAGTACTATAATGCGAAAGAGAGAAGGCAAAGTCTTAAGAAGAAATACAACTTTTAAAAGTGCCAAGAATTATGTGTTTTGGTTGTAGGTTTAGAAGAAGCTATCATTGTACTTCAAATTGAAGGAAAGTTGATAGATTGCTCGTTGTTTTTGATGTGATTTTTAACAATGATAGTACAGTAAAATTTTATAATAATAAGTAACATGTATTATTTTAAAATTTTTAAGTGAAGAATTTCATGGAGTTTTTATCATGAAATATATTGTACAGTACATGTAATAGATTAATATAAACTAGTGATATATAAATATGATAGTAGTATAAGTGCTAGATAATTACAATCACTCTAATCGAGTATATAAGTCGTCATAAAGGAAAGGTCTAGGAGTGCTTACTTATATAGTAAGCTACATTATCAGGAGTATGCGTAGCGGTCATTACAGCGTGGGTAAAATGGGATAGTAAGGTTCGTTATATACGCTCTTTTTGTATATATATATATAGTATATTAAGATACTTATATCATGGAAAAGAAGTTCATGTATTAAAAACTTTTGAATTTAGAAGCATTTCGCCCCTCCCCTGCATAATTTATTTTTGTTCTATGTTTTAAAATAATTTTGTTGTTGAACGTTGTTAGATTTACGTTAAATTATTTTTATATCTTTCATTTAATTACCGGGTTGAAAATAAGTATTTTAATGTTAGATTTAATACTATAAAAAGATTGAGATTTCTATTCAGGTTTTTGTTAGTTTTACTCGATAAAATGTTTTGGGAAGTTACATAATAGATTTTTGTCATGTCTTGCAAATACTCAAAATGTAACAATTCAACTTATGTTGCAGGAAATATGCGATGATCGTAACTAAAGAGATTAAGATTCAAATCCACCTAATCATAGAGAGCCTCATGCTGTATGTATTGATCTTTCCCCACATATATATATTATATGTAATAATTATAGATAATTTTTAGATTCTTCTCAGAGGTTATTAATTATATATATAAGTAATATTAATCATATATATATATATATAATAATTATATAAATAATAAGTAATAATAGATATATATCTGTAATATGTATTAATAAGTATTATATATATATAGTATATCAGAAAATAATTTTTACATATGTGTGAATAACCTTGTGTCATGATTATGTCCAATGTTTTAGTTTATTTCATCAATAAATAATAATATAAGATTAATAATATAATATAATATAATAATATAATAATATTATATATAATAATAATAATAATTAATAATAAATAAGATATAAGAATATTGATAATAATTAATAATAATACATAATAATAATAATAATAATAATATAATATAATAATAATAAATAATAATAATAATAATAGTTCATTTGACTAGCAATTTGTACCAAATACGCCTAAGAGCTACTTGCTATTTTAATTTCTTCTGCAGATGGGGCTGGACAACGTTAGCAGCGACTGCGCCGAGGGGAATGAGGCTTCGGTCCCTCCAGCCCCTTCAACATCCTTAACCACTACCACCTTAACATCTACTCCTTCTAAGGTCACCTTTGTGCCATCTCCGACACAGATATTTTACACAATGGCACGGTTCTTTCTCAATATATTCTGCACCTTTTCTTTGTCATTTTGAAAGGCAAAGCACATCATTATTATTATTATTATTATTATTATTATTATATTATTGATAATGTATTATTTTATTATTAATTATTATTTTATTATTATTATTATTATTATTATTATATATTATTTATTAGTTATTATGGTATTATTGATTATTAATTATTAAAGCAGCCTATTGCTGAGAAAGCGAATGACCTTTCAAAATGAAAAATTCACCAATGGCATTTAAAGTAATATTTAACAAGAAAAGCAAACAACACTGAAGAGAATGATAAAATATCCCTTTGGCAGATGTATTCGTCTCTAATAATATTATTTGTTTATATAAACATGATGTATTAAAACATAAACGTAACTTTCAAATATTATAGCAAAGGAAAATATTATTAATTCTCTTATAGTTATCCTCTTTTTATGGAATTGTTATCATCTTGCTTCAATCAAAAAATTATTTTCAAAATGTCTCATTTTTTTAAGTAAATAATTTATATATACTTATTTTTATATTTTGCTAATAAAATATTGTTGCTTTTTATTTAGAATTATTCGCTTAATTTCATTTTTTTGAAGAGATACGCTTTTAGTTTATGATAGTTGAATTATATATCATTTTAATCGATCACCATTCGTGTTGACTGCCTTCCTCTCGAGTAACTTCGTAATAACCCTTAAATTATTATTATTATTATTATTATTATTATTATTATTATTATTATTATTATTATTATTATTATTATTATTATTATTATTATTATTATTATTATTATTATTATTATTATTATTGAATTTATGTGGACTTTGTGTTTGTATTAAATGTTTCCCCATTTTCCTCTAATCCTTTCCTACTTATGTTTAGACTTAAATCCTAGCTGCCATTCATAATTTCACGAAAAACGATAAATGTTTCTATTAACTTACGTGGTATTCTCTTTCATATCAAAATCATATAGTTCCCTTTTAATAGAAGTGAAATTCTTATAATTTTTTAAATATACAGAATTTTGTTTTGAATTTGTTAGCCTTAAAGTAAAGAGACACATTTTTAATTAGGATGCTGCTGAGGGAGGTAGTGACGAGGACTTGACTACTAGTGAAGCTTTTACAAATACGCTAAGCGAAGACTTTTCTCTCCCCCTGGCTCTTCAACGTCATCTCGAGGAGCTTAAGGTAAAAGATATGTACTTAAAAGGAACCTCAGCTGGTAACTTTGGTTCTCCACCTATTTCCCCTGATGAGCTTGAATCTCCTAATGGAAGACATAACTCCATCCAAGGTTCCGCCCCGCTTATCGCAACTAATACTACCCTGCTAAGTTCATTTACAAAGGGAAATGATGAAATCCCTACCGACAAAGGCAGTCAACTTGATGATATTGGAAAGGAAAACAATACCCAGAGCGAACAAATCAAAGAATGTAAACTTGATCAGCAAGACGCGAAGCAAATACCTATTGTGGATTTTCCTCTTCAAGTTTCATCCAGTTTAAAACAAAATCTTAAAAATGACAAGAAACAAAAAGAAGATTTAGTTTTGTCATCCGACATAGCCCAGTATGATGCAGCTGGAGGACATTCTGATAGAGAAGGTTCTTCCGATGCTTCAGAAACTGGTGCCGATATATCTGAACTAAAGTCATTTGCAGATAACGGAGCAGTTGAGGTAACAGGATCAGTTCCGATACCTGTAGTGGAAGAGCAAGCTATCCCTGAAGTAACTTATTCACCTCGGTTTACAGAAACATTAGAAACTGAAGACGAAAATGTTGTGAGAAAACCAAGAATTTCAGGTACGGATGGAAAACAGTATACTCTCCATATGAAATCTCCGGCGGTTGAGCATGGCACGCAAACTGAAGAAAATCAAAAGTTATCAGTATTAAACCTTCGTACAACCTATCTAATTGACAAAAATGAACTAAACAAAGGTTTGAATATTAAAGAGGTAGAAGACAGAGTCAATGAAATTGTTTTGGACGCAACCGTACCTATAGATACTCAACTACTTGTTAAAGAAGCGCAGACTGGTTCGGCAGTTACAAATAATATTGAAATTGATACTAGTGAAATAGGTAGTGAACCTTGTGTTGTGACAAGTCAGGTAAGTCTTGCATTTATAGGTTTGGAGCATAATGACATTGAGGGTCCTTACACACTTGTAGTTCCAGAGGCAAGGCAAAAAGAACCTTCTGAAAATCTAAATGTGAAAATATATCAACATCCTTTACCAAAGCAAGAAGTGAAATTTGTTGATTTTGCCGAAGGAAGAAAGAGCAACGAAACTCAAGAACATTCACAAAAAGGGGTGAAACCAGACATGATTAAATCTGATAAAGACAGTGATCGTGCATATTTAGTCAAAGAATTAGATTCGAAATTTTCTATTTCTCATGACAGCAATAATACTTTTCAACAGCTTGAAGAAAGTAGCGAATTAAATCAAGAAAAGCCTTTAGCAAAGCAAGAAGTGAAATTAGCTGATTTTGTCGAAGGAAGAATGAGCAGCGAAACTCAAGAACATTCGCAGAAAGTTGTAAAACCAAGCGAAAGTAAGTCTGATAAAGACAGTGATCATGCGTTTTTAAGCATGGAATCAGATTCAAAAGGTTCTTTTTTCTATAAAAGCAATAATAAAATTCATCAGCTTGAAGAAAGCAGCGAATTAAATCAAGAAAAGCCTTTCCCAAAGCAAGAAGTAAAATTAACTGATTTTGTCGAAGGAAAAAAGAGCGGTTTAACTCAAGAATATTCACAAAAAGATGTAAAATCAAACGAGATTAAATCTGATAAAGACAGTGATCATGCATTTTTAAGCATGGAATCAGATTCAACTGGTTCTTTTTTCCATAGAATTAATAATACAATTCAGCATCCTGAAGAAAGTATCGAATTAAATGAAGAAAAACATTTACCAAAGCAAGAAGAGAAATCAGCTGATTTTGTCGAAGGAAGAAAGGACAGTGAAAATCAGGAGCATACATATAAGGGAGAAGTAAAACTAGTCGAAATTAAGTCTGATAAAGACGATGAACATACATATTTAAGTAAAGAATCAGATTCCAAATGTTCTTTTTTCTTTAAAACTAATAATACAATTCAACAGCCTGAAGAAAGTAGCGAATTGAATCAAGATAATTTAAATGGCAATGAAATAATTGATTTAACTAATCTTTCATTACTAAGAAAAGAAATACCAGATAATTGTTTAGGTAATAATAATAATAATAATAAAAAGAGAGATGCACTTCAATATTCATCGAAAAATGAAGAAGCAAGCACAGAATTCATCTCTAATTCACAAAATAATTATATGACCCAGCAACAAATACTAGACTTGCCAAAAGATCCTCTTAATGTTAGAAACGATGACATATCTTTTCAGTCTAAACAAAATAAAGAATTAATACATATAGTTGAAGATAGTAATACATTTCGCCAGTCAGCGCTTATCAGTGAAGTAGAACGTCAAGAGCGCAATGAAAAAAATATTATTTCTCAGCAGTTTACAGATAAAGATGAAAAGCATTGTTCTGAAGTGACACAACAAGAAGTGCAAGACTTTCCAAAATATCCTCCTAATGTTAAGAACGATGACGTACCTTTTCTAAATAAAGAATTAAAGCATAGAGAGCCTGTTCATGTTGAAGACAGTAATATATTACAACAATCAGAACTAACTAATGAAGTAGAACGTCAAGCCCACAGTGAAGAAAATATTGTCATTTCTCAGCATCTTGAAGATAAAGCTAAAAAAAATTATTCTGATCAATCACTTATTCTTGATAATACTTTAAGTCAAAAGTTATCTGAAGATTTAGACTGTGGGGATAATGCGGGAGCTTCAATAATTAGTTCTGATATACTCTGTACCAATGAATTAGTTAGTGACAAAACCCTCGGCGATATTAGTAAATTAGATGATAGGCTGTGTGAGGGATTAATTGAATTTCCCAAAACTTTTTCTGTTGAAAGTTTTGACCTAACACCTGAAATCCTTCATGGCCTAGAAGAACCTACTAACGAAGAGGAATTTATTGCTATAGAATTTACAAGGCCCCAAAGTCCAATCCCACCTTCTAACGATAGCTCAAAAACAGAAGATCGAGATACTCTCTCTATATATAGTGAAAATATAAATTTAATACCCGAAGTTCACAATAATGTAAAAAAAGTAACCGTACAAGAATTATTAGCAAGCACACTTGTTGAAGAAACAACTAAAAATGCCTTGCAACATATATCAAGTTTAACTCCTGATGAAATATCTAAACATAAGAGCGAAGCATTAAACTTTTTTGAATCAACGCAAAACGAAAACATACATGCTCTAAGTGAAGATACAAAGCAAAGTAATTATTTCTTAGAGAATAACTTAAATTTACCATCGAAAACAAATGTACAAGAGCAGCCAGGGGAGGTGGTTAGTAGTGGCGAGTCCCGTGGAGAGAATGAAAATATATTTGTAGCAACAATTCAATGTATCTCGAAAGTTTCCCCTCCAGGATCCCCTTTTATATCTGATATTAATACATCATTTAGCTTAGAAAATATAAATCTAACTGATCATTGTACACAACCAGTAACCCCTACACCCTTATTCGAATTCGAAGACCCAGTTTTGAAAACAGAAGATGGATGCACTAAGGAATTAAGAAGCCCTTCTCCTGACTCTTCCATATTAATCGCCGAAACGATACGAGTAAGCCCGTAGAAATAAAGATAATTTCTGCCACTAAAGCCCATCCACAAATATTTTTGTTCCATAACATGGCTGCTGTTGATACATGAAATAATAAACTCAAATTTCCTTTTGATACATGGATGCTTATTTACATCTAACAACTATGTTGTGCCTTAGATGGATAGTTCTCTCCTTCTCAACAGGAATTATGAAAGCTCTTGTTCTTCTTACCTTCGTCAAAATACTTTTGCTTCCAACCTCCATTTATTTAACAAACGAAGAAGAGCAATGTTCTAATAATTGAAAGTTTCCTCATTTATTTCTTATAAAAGGATTTTTTTAAAATGCTTAATAATAAACTTGATGATTCTGGCTGCATTAAATGTAAATTAATAAAATGTCTTGTGAAAAATAATTTGGTTTCTTATTTTTATTTTGTTGATTGATGTGATGCTTTAATAAAGTCATTGTTATGCTTATGTGCTACTAAGTGTATTTTCAACTAACAATATAAATATATATATATATATATATATATATATATATATATATTATATATATATTAATATATATAATATAATTTAATGTAAATTAATATTATATATATATAATATATATATGATAACTATATATATATATATATATTATTATATAAATGAATTCGAATCTTGAATGTGTTTAGAAGGATTTTGAAAATTACTGAACTTGGATTCGGATGCGAACCCATATAGTATAAGATATTCAGCAAATGGATTAAACTTTTTTTTTTTTAATACAACTTTACAAATTGTTACAAAAAATAATTTTGTATTTTTATGTTTCGAAAGTACTACTAAACTAAGCACACTAAATTAGCTGAAATTAATTTATGCAAGTTTCTTTACACTTTGCAAACACCACACCTTACGTATATACTATATTATATTATATTATATAATATAATGATTAAAATAAAGTATATGTATATGTTATAATAATATATATATAATAGTATATATATATATATTATATATTTATATATATAATATATAACTATAATATATATAGTATATATATTAATAAGTAGATATAAATATTTTATTAATATATATAGTATATATATATAGTGTTTTAGTAATAGTTTGTAATAGGTATAAATTATAGTAATATATAAGTATATTATTATATTATATTATATTATATTATATATATATATATATATATATAAGAAAATTGGCCAAGTGAATGGTGCATCTTGGTTGCCTGGGGCGGAGCTAAATAATTCCTTACTCCTTTTCCCCATCACCTCTTTAGAACTGATATTCCCCTTTGGTGGAGATAATGCCCTCGACGAATTGTCAGAATGATCTGGCATGTGATCTGCCTCTAAATTAATTTCTAAAACATTTTCTATGTTTCGTATAATTTACACTTAAATGAGTAAGATCCATCTACAGCAAAATTACCCCATTTTCTTGACCAGAAAGTATGTTTGTGTGCTCCAACATTTTTCTCAATACTTTCACTATCCTATCTATATATTCTCACAAAGAAGGAAGTTGTTCTTAAGTGTAAAACGACTAAAAGGGTTATTTATTAGATCTTTTTCTTCTGCCTAGTTCTCTTGTATACTGTCCTCATTTTCGTCTTCAGTTGTAGAACTTTGGTGAATATGCGAAGCGTTTTCGATTAGAAATCTGATCAAATTTATTATAATACGACTACGAATTTCTTTGAAATAGTTATCTCCTCAGTAGTTGGAAATTCTTCGGATTGCTGAGAGCTCATATTCAGGGTAATACTATCTTATATAGATGCACATTCAGTTTTTTTTTACCCTTCGACTTAAACACAAGAATCTTGATTTCAGATATTTATCAGAGATGTTGCCCTAAAGGATCACCATGCTGATCAAATGAACTAAAAAATCATACTTGCTATTACGACAACTCTGATTGAAAAAGGTCAGAACCCATTCACATTCGCGAGAGAAAAAGCATTTTCAGTGTGCTTGCACATTGTGATACTTAACTTTTGAATTTATATAATCCAAAAAAAGAGAGGAAATAGAGAATGGAAATTTATTTCGAAACATTACCAGTAGAGCACATAAATATTTTTTCGGTTTTATCTTGGGTCAAATGACTAAAAATGGAAATATGATACGATTAATACGACCAAAGGATGATGTTTGTGACTAAAGGATTGGGTTGTACACTATACAAATATAGTTTTCATTGTTAAAAAAGATAATTTAAGAAAAGTTTTGCAATTGTTCAACAAATAGGAAAAGGTTGGATAATGTCTTTGAAAGTGGTTTAATTAAGGAGACGCAACTCTTCAAGAAGTGTTACTGAAACCACATGCAGGAGATATACGCGAAACATTTCATACGGTGAAGAACATTTCAACTGTATATAGTAAGTAATTAAGTTGGTAAGAGAAAATTCTGATACTGTCAAAACCCCTAGCTTCAATGAGCATTGAATAGACAGAAACAATGTAATCCTCCCAAGGATGATTACAAGAAACAGAATGGAAAAGAGAGAGACACGGGAATTTTAAAGGGGTGAAAATATCATGCCTTTTATTTGATCACGCCGATTGTAGACAGAATATGTCAATACTAGAGTGATAATGAAGAAAGATCATGTCAATAATTTTTTGCACATCTCCCACCCAATTCCATGTCTTCATTAATCTTACCCTCTTTAAAATTGTATAAAAATGAATGTGTATATAAAACTTTGTATGAGCAATATGTGGAAAAAAGTACTCAAAGTGCAAGGTCGAGTTTGCGTGTGTAAAGACACTGGAGATGGAGACAGTTGAATGTTTCATGTGCACATTGGGAAAATCATTTATTGTTCACGTAGAACCTTTATACCATCCTAATTTGTTACTTATATTTTTCTCAGAATTGTTCATAACCTATTCTCCGGCGCAACAAAGACTCATTTATTCATCGAAAATGTAATAACCTTTTTGGTTTCTCCTTCTTTAGCTTGTTTATTTCCTTGACGAAATTGACATTTCTAAATTTTCTTCCTCTATTTTTCTCTTCTTATTTCTCCTGACTATTCATTCAAATGCCGTTATTCTTTCAAGCGTCTTGATCTTCAAAAGGGATTCCTTTTCTTTCATTGGCCATTTGCACAGTTTTGTCTGTCCCAAACTCATTTATTTAGAGTGGCATGAAAATATAGAATTGATAATTTGCTTTGAACTGTTCGTCTTGGGTTGGTACGAGGTGAATTTTCAGAGAGAGAGAGAGAGAGATGAGAGAGAGGAAGAGAAGAGAGAGAGAGAGAGAGAGAGGGAGGGGGGAAGAAGAGAGAGAGAGAGAGAGACAGAGAGAGAGAGAAAGAGAGAGAGACAGAAGAGAGAACAACGAGAGAGATAGCGCTGTATTGAGAGAGAGAGCAGACGAATTGAAGAGAAGTGACAGAAGAGAGAGAGAGAGAGAGAGGAACAGAGAGAGAGAGAAGAGAGAGAGAAGCAGAGAAGAGAGAGAGAGAGAAGAGATGAACAGAGAGAGAGAGAAGAGAGAACAGAGAGTGCCCAGAGAAGAGACGAGAGAGAGACAAAGAGAGACAGCGCAACGACAGAAACCAACGAAGAAGAACGAGAGAAGAGAGCCCATGAGAGAGAAAAATCAGCAAGCTGAGTTTTTAGAGAGAGAGGGCAGAGAAGAGAGAGAAGAGAGAAGCACGGAGAAAAGAGAGTAATACTACTATATACTAGTACCCCTACCTCATCACCTAATCTACATATACTATAAATAATAGACTATATAATATATAATATATACTAATTAATATATATCTCACATACATATAATATAACTTATATACAATATACTAAATCACATAATATATAGTATGGAGTTTAAGCAACTTTGATGCTGTACAATATTTATAATTAGAAGGCGGACCTGGTTGAAGAAATATGAAGAAATCAAATAGAATAAAATCAATATCAGTTACATAAATTATTAATTTATAAGCTATTATAAATATGCATGAGCTTGTTCATAACCTAAACCAATTGCCGGAACCTCGTTAGATAAATTATTTATAAACTAACATTATATAACGAAACAATTTATTATTGAAGTGAGATTTAAATATATAAAAGTTTGGATAATTTTACAAACTTTCAATTGGTAAAAAACTTGTGGTCTCAGAAATAATATGTTTGTATATAATAATCAATGTTGTATCACCTTTTTGTTTATTGAATTATTTGAATTAATGATGCAGAAAAGATTCGATGAGTTTATAACGTAATAAAAATTTTGTACATGGAGAATAAGTTTTAATAAATATTGATATAATAAGGTTAATTGGAATGATACCATCGTAAGCGGGAAGTAAACAACCCACCAAAAACAAAAAACGAGAATGGAAAAATAGTCAGGGAAAGATTTTGATTATAATACAGTAGAAGGTCATAAATTTGTGTTGATCAAGTAAGAACGTGTAGAATAATATCTTTCACAAACAATGTAAAGAGAGTCGCATCTTACGAGGGAATAATTTTTACATACCCCATCTGAAGTTATTAAGCAAAGTCCAGGTTTTAGAATACGATATGCACGTCATCACCCAACGAGTTCATCTCTCTAACGCCCAGCACCCCACATAAAATCCAAGAATCGTAGAGTCTCTATGAAAGATATTACTCTCGTGGTCTAAGAGCGAAATTGAGGTAGAGGGGAGGAAAGGTCGAATTAAGGGAGGGTTGATAGGTTGATTTGTTAGTACGAACACACAACACCTCCCCCTCATCTACAGCCACTTCTTTAAAGGCCACTTATCAGAGCATGCCCATACCCATCGCCCCACAGCGACCCCCCAGTAACGCCAAACATTCACTTTGACACAGCTCGCGAGGTAAGAAAGTAAGTCAGGTTGCAAAGAGGCACGGAGAAATCATCACCGAGAAAAGCATCGTAAAAAAAAAGAGGAACGAAAAGAGTTCAATTATTTCAGTAGTTATGACTTACAACAATCCAGTTTGAAGAGACAACCAGTAAACTGTACCCCGAGAATAAAGTGTAGGATTTTCTATATAAATAGTGAATTTCGAGATATGTTAGACAACGAGCTCACCAACGCTCTCACCCCACCCGAGAAGTATCACCTCGGACAAAAGAACCCGGAATCGTAACAACAGGCTGCTCGTTCCTATAAGAGAGTGCCTATCCAAAATAATAGCATGCAAGTTTAATCGTTAGTGTTTAGTGAAATTAAGTATGGTAGTTATGAAGGGTTAAATATGGGAAGACGGGAACGATCGAGAGTCAGAATTAAAAAAAGATATCGTCTACAGTAAAGCGATAGCATTATTGTCACGAAAAATGGAGGGAGGTAAATAACACAAGGCCAAACGGATACGGAAATGAGTAAGTACCTTCCAAAACTGAGTATCCACTCGCCCACAAAAAGATTTACTCAATAGCGTAGGATACGATGCAAGAAAGAAAGAATATTCTCATACTAAGTTATCGGTAAAACCAGGTTTTGTGTATGAAGAAGAATAATTAAATTCGTAATGATAATTTAGTTGGCAGTTTACCGTAGGATGTGAAAGCAGTACTAAAAGCAGAGAGTAAGCGTGTAGAGTAAGTGGACAATGCATAATTACCCTTTCAAAGAGAGGGATGAAATATCTTGGGGTTAGATAATGTTGCGATAAATTTAATAATTGTGTTTCGATTAATTGAAAAGCCCGACAACCTACATATCAAACCGAGAAGTAGAATGGGTGCAACAGACCAACACGACACAAAAAAAAAAACATAACACCCACACGGAAGGGAAACAAGCAGATAGGACAAAAAAAAAAAAGAAACAAAAAAAAAAAAAAAAAGAAATACATAACAACAAAAATAAAGAAAAGAAAGACTAAATAAAAGAAAGAGGGGTTCAAAAATTAATTACAATAATTTAAGAGCATCAATCAAATGATCTAAAAAAGAGAATGTTCAGTGTTGGATAAGTGTGATAGAAATGTGGTTTAATAAGGGTTTTAGTAAGATTAGAAATATCCAAAAGTATTAACTTCTCTTCTTATCTCAACACCAAACCAAAAAAAACAAAAAAAAAAAAATAACATAAGAAAAAATGTAAAGTATTTAAAAGAACAATAAAGTTGTATCAACTCAGTCTAAAATATATAGTAAACATGTAAATCCAACCAATTCACATAAACCCAACCCTACTCTCCTTGAAAAGACACAAAAACAAAATATCATTAAAATAGAATAAAAAATTTATAATATTATCAATACCATTATAGTAGAATAAACAGAAATAATAAATAAAAAACATTAAAGAACACCTATACAAAAAAAAAAAAAAAAAAAATAAAAAAATCAACAAAAACAAACACCAAAATATACGTTTTTTTATATACTCTCATGACTTGGTTCACCTCTAACATTAGTTGCAATATTTCACTTATTTATAGAAAGCTAATCAACGCCTGCTTATCAATACTCTTACACATAAATCTAAAAAATAAAATTGGTACTCTTTATTCCTTTTTACGTGCTTTTCCGTATATTACCGTCTCACACCTTGCAAACTGAATACAACTTTCTGTTCTCCACTTTCCAAAAACTACAGTACCCCATCTTCACACCTCAAACCCCAAAAAAACAACAAAAAAAAACCCAAACAAAAAAAAATAAAAAAAAAAAAAAAAAAAAAGAAAAACAAAAAAGATAAAAACAATCAATAAAAAATAAATACAAAAAGAATATAAGGATATAGAATAGATAGGCTAAAAGTACTAAATCACGCTTCAAAACGCACTTAATTCGAACTCATTTTCTCCTCTACCCCCATAATTTCCTCATACCCAGAAAATAACCAAAACCAACCCCACTCCCTATATCAAAACTCTAACGATTCACTTCTCTATACCTCAAAACCTCAACCCCTCTTAATGAAAACCAAAAAAAACATTAACACACTCAATATTCTATGCAACCCGAGTCGAAATTAGTGATTAATTATACCTAAGTGTGTAACAATTCCTGTAAAGATTGCGACTACCTCTACATTGGTGAAATCCATGATCTTACATGCCTAGCAGTATCGGAAATCAAATATTATTCCCTGACTCCATCGCTCTACTTAAAATCATTCCCATTAATCATTAAGGGCTTGACACCTATTCTCCATGTACAAAATTTACCAAAACCCGTAAACTCATCGAATCTTTTGATTATTAAATTAGAATAAACAAAACAAAAGGCCAATCCAGGACATTGATATAATACAAATATATTCTGAGCACCACAAAATTTTTAACAAAAATAAAATTATCAACTATTAAATTATAAAAATCTTAATAAAACCTTCAGTTACTTACTATTCTTTGTAAAAACACTCACTCCATCACAATCATTAACTTCCTCTCTCTGAACGAGGTTCCAGCAATTAGGAACGGAAGCTCATGAATGTATTTTAAATAGCTTATAATGTATATATTAATATATAATTTTACCTTTTAGCATTTATTTGATTCCTTCATAATTCTTCAAAAGCATCACCTGTATTATAATATAATATACATAAACATATATATATATTATATATTATATATATATATACTCATAATATTATATATATTAAAAGTTATTTCTATATGTATAGATTAATTTTTATATACATTTTATATAAGAATACAGGATATAATATATAATATATAAAATATATAAATATTATATATATAATAAAAATTATAATATATTATATGATATATATATATATATAGTATATATGTATATATTATACTAATATATATATAATATATATATATATATATATAATATAATAATCTATAATATAATTACATAAGATAACTATATTAATATATCTATAACAACTATAATGATTAAATAACTGAACCTGTTCGCTTCTAGTGTTTCAAAAATTCATTTGAATTAGACATTTCGAGATTCCCGGATTCAGAATGCAAAGTTCGCAATATATTCATTATAACTCATATATATAATATATATAGTATTATATATATATAGTATATATATATATATATATTTATATATTAAAAATACACATATATATATATATATCAGTATATATTATATTATATATATATATATATATATATAATATATCTATTATAGAAACAACACAAAAACAGTTGAAAAGAAAGTTCGATATTTATTTATTCCACATTTGAAATTTCATTTTTGAAGTAAGAACAAGTTACTTTAATTTAGAGAGTGAAAAAACTACTTATCTTTAATTAAATAAAATTTTCAATGTTTATTGTCAGTATTAAAATATAAAAATTAGCTAAACAGAAAAAAAAATGCAAATCTTTTTTAATTATAAACGGGATTTATTTCGTTTGCTATTGGCTGAAAATGCATGAGTTCTTCTGCACGCTTTCATTTTTATATTCATTTGCATTACCGTTTCTTCCACAAAATATATAATAAAAAAATATAAACTATAACTATATGAGCATATTATATAGTATATATATATATTATATATATTATATATATATATATATATATATATATTATATAGTTATACTATATATATATATATAGTATATCCCATCAACAGGCTATGATGATATTTGACCTAGTAATATATTTTTATTTATACTCAATGAATATATGTTCACGTAACAATTTAAATTTTGTTAAATTATTCTACTATTAAAATAAATCAATTTTCTCACTAATAATATATCAACTACTATATATATATATCATATTACACTAATACTATTAATAACTATAATATAATACTATATATATATATTATATATAACCTCACCTGAGAACTGTGTTAGTTCATTGTATGTGTAAAATAGTGAAATAGAGTGATAATATTAGTAATAGGTTTTTACTTGTTGCTGTTGTTGTTGGAGGCTTTTTTCCACTCAGGTTATGTTCTTTTACTTAACTATTCAGCACAATCAGTCTTGATTCCAACAGATTCACCATGAAACTGATAATGAAATCATAAGGTTGGTCTTTGTAATATATAATATATATATATATTATACTATATATAAACAATACATATACTATATATATATAAACTATATATTTTTAACATACACATAATCAATATATAATAACTAACTCCTTAATCACGGCTATTCCAATCCTAAATTATATATATATATATAATATATATATATATATATGTAGCTTATTTAAGTTGACTGGAATATCGGTCAGAGAAAGCTGTATTTGCTTTTCTTTCCCTATTTTATTTTTAATTTTTGTTCAACATTTTAAGTACCACCCTTATTCAAATTTTCAAGAAGAGGTAGTGAATAAGAAAGAGAAAAGCCCAAGCAGGCTCGATAGTATTGTAACTTCTGGGCGCAGATTCAAGCTTTAAATTTTTGAACTTTGTATTTAGTAGGCAAAACAAATGGCAGATTTTCACACTATGGAAGGGTATAAAGTGGAGGCTGTATCAGAGAAATGGAATCTCCACAACAAAATTATGAGAAATCACGTTATCTTTTGTGGTCCGAAGCACGGTAAAAAGTAGAAAAATGCGAATCGTTAATTCTCTGTATTACCTACATCAAAAATACCTATCAAAAAGAAATATAATGGCTGTAAAGTTTCATCCTCTAGACGAGTCAAGAAAGGGAACAAGTAAAGAACAGTTTATAGGTTTTTTAGTTTTAAACTCGACCCTATCCAAAAGATTTGTAACTGCAACTCCCTCATATGTTTGAGAAGTACACCATACAAGGGCGAACAAAACCAATCTTCAGTTGCGGTGACAATGCGAAAGAAAATAAAATACCTCAGCAGCTGACTTCTCAGCATTTTTAAAGCGCTCACAAGTAACCATATTTGTAATGCCAGGTTTTCAAGACAGTTTGTTGTTCATGTTGAGAATAAGAATGTTTATACCATTCACATTTGAAAACTATAGAAGGAACATGATAAGTAGCAGGAAGACAGATTTTAAACCATAGAACATCGATGTTTGGAGATTCAAGATTTTCGAGAAGCTTTACAGAAGTTTTAATTTTCATACGGAAATTGTAGAATTAGCCGTTATTTCGTATATTAAATTTTCGCTTTTCTCCTACAAATATTTTTACAAACCGTTAGGAATTGTTCAAAATTAAGATAGACGCGAAATTTCATAACTTTACGTTTATAATTATCAGGGATGGGGAGTCGGAGTCGGGAGTCGGGAGTCGAGCGTTTTCAAGGGGCTGGGAGAGGAATTCCAAAAGAGTCGAGTCGATTTAAAAAAAAAAAAACGACTTCTTTCGACTCCCAAACAATTTTTGTACTAAATTTTCACACAAATAATTGGAATAAACTTAATTATCTGTAGGCTCAATTATTGAAAATGGTAATTAATTATCACCCTAGAGACATGCCGAGGCCATGCTGAGATTTCTCCAAAATTTGACAATTGCTAAAAAAATTCAAATAAACGAAGTTTATCGATAAATTTCAAGGTATAGTTTTCTTGAAGATAAATCTGTCAAACCAAATCACAAACATGAATTTGAAAAAAAACAGAAAAATCTCCTAGTTCAGTACATTGGGGAGCTCGTTCTTCGTGGCTTTCATTGGCTTAAAATGATGCAAGAACGGTAAGATTTATTCTTTTCGAAAATTTGAAAAGTAATAGATTTCAGAAACTGTTTTAAATGTACCCTTGGCCTTTCCAGTTGAAATACATGGAAATTTTCACTTGAGTCTTCCCTCAAAATAAAAAGACTTGTTCAATTTATTTGCGAATCTGCTGGAGAAAA
>JABUQX010003928.1:45000-49051 GCA_015478945.1 Trachelipus rathkii | reverse complement strand
CGCGCTATCACATTCCCTACTATCTAGTATACCCTGCGCACCGCACTTAATCAATTATATATATATATAAATAATTACATCTTACATCATGTCAAATAAAACTAACATACACATATCCAAATATATTAATATTAAATCATAATAATTAATAAGTATGCTGTAGTGCTTATAACTCACATTATATAGTAACATATGAAGAGCAACCCCACGCGAAAAATACTGAATATATAAATATTAATATATATGATAAAATCAGTATTAATATACGATGTATATAATAATATAGTAATAAATAATCATATATAGATAAAATTTATTTATAAAATATCGGTACACTCACTCGCTCTTGAAATCATGCTGTACTATGATTTTTATTAATGCTCTTTGTTGCATCGACTTTTATAATAAATATGGACATTTAAGCTTTATACTACTATAAGGCTTTCGGTATATATATATATATATAGTATATATTATATAATATATTTAGTATAATAGTAAGTTTTTATTTTTTTTAAACCATTAAATTAATAAATACCTACACATCATCTTACATTCTATCTGTTTAAGGTTTTTAGCTTCTTGTGCTTTCCCCCATATTAATTTCTGATGTGCCAACTGATTGTCTCAGTTTTTTTATCCTTTAAGAGATTAAGTTTCTTTTCTCTCCTTTTGCTTCATCTCTTTGTAAGACGAGTGTTTTTTAGCTCTATTATTATTTTATCTCGGTAGTACTGTTTTGATTTGTTTATTTATCCCTTTATGTATCTAAAATGCATAAATGAAGTAAGTGCTAATTTTATATTGGGAAAACATTAGCTTTAAAAGCTTATCTGAATGGAACAACTTATTTAGAAAAATCTTGGGTCTGTGTAAGGCCTATGTTTCTATTTCCAAACTAACATCCAAGGCAATAATGTTCTGTATATATATATATATATAATTATATATAATATATATATATATATATATATATATAATATATATATATATATTATATATGTATATATATATATATAATATATATAATATATATTAGTGATTATATATATAGTAATATATATATATATATATTTATATATATATAATATTATATATATATATATATATATCATATAATATATATATATCTTTATATTATAGCTGCATATCCAATTAATAACTCACAGTAGCGCCACTGATAATAATATTATTATATATATATATTATAATTATATAATAATATATATATATATATATATATGTATATATATATATATATATATTAGTATATATAAATATATATAATATTATATATATTATATATATATATATATTATATATATATATATATATATATATATATGTTAAATAATATATATATATAATATTATATATATATATATATATATATATATATATATATATATATATATATATATATATATATATATAAATAGTTATAGTTACTTAACGGCTACACGCTAATAGGGTAAATTAGTAAATGTAGTGTATATCAAACGAAAAAGTACAAAATAAAAATAGACATTTTAGAGGTGATAACTTTGTCTTATGGTTAAAGTTCTTAACGGCTACACGCTAGTAGGGTAAATTAGTCAATGTAGTGTCTATCCACAGTAGAAATAAAATTTAACATTTTTAGAGGTGAGCTAAAACTTTTAAAAGTAATTAAATTTTTTTTTTGGGGTATCATCTCCCGAACTACTTTCTGACTGCGTGCGGGATACGGTCATCAATTTGGGGAATGGGCGGAGTCAAGTGTCTTTCACCCTTGAATCTGCCCCTTCCCCCAAATTTCACCGACATCCGCATTACATTCCCCCAATATTCTCTTTTCAATCTTTTAGAAAATGATATTATATGGGCAACTAAAGAATTTAAATAGGTTACTGAAAGTAAATAAAGGCAACCTATCAACCCGTTTGAAAAATGGTTCATTGTAATTTTTTTTTATAGATGTGTCCATAAGTAGTGTTTAAAAGTTAGTAAACATTAGTAAGGACGTTCTAGGAGTGAAAGTAATTTTTTTTCACTAGGGCACGCTGACCTGAACTGACGCTTGAACTGAACCTGAACCCTGACTTGACCTAAACCTACCTCATTTGACTCCTAGAAAAAAAATCATTTCACCCTGCCTCTGAACATATTTTATGTATCATAGAGGCTACCTGGGAAAAATTTTTTTTTGGATCGCGACCTCCGTTCCATGTAGCCGTTGAGTACTTTGTCCTAGGAAAGTTACTTAACGGCTACACGGAACGGAGAGGTCGACTCAAAAAAAAATGTCCGAAGATATGTCTCTCGAAAAATAAATAGAATGTTCAGGGGAAATGAAATTTTTGTTCATTTTTTTTACGTTGGTCAGTTCAGCGTCGTCAGGTTCAGGTCACCCTCTAGAAAAAAAAATCTCATTTCCAACTCCCTGGAACTCTATTTTTGTATCATGGAGTCTACCTGTGAAATTTTTTGCGTGATCCGACCTCCCGGTTCCTGTTTTCAGTAATATTTTGTCATATATATATATATAAAAATTATATATAATATATATATCTGATAGGTATATTTGATTTGGTGTATATAATTTTGAAGGTTATGTATATATATATTATATATATATATATATATATATATATATATATATATATACTATACTATATATAATATAATATATATATAAACGAAATCTCGATATTTTTTTACCTATAATATCGAGGGCAATTTGATATTTTTTTAAAATATCGATTATCGAAATATCGATATATTTTTTTATATATATCGGCACCCCTAAATTGCATGTAATAAATAGACTTACGGAATTTGAATTTGAGGTAAAAGAAATCAAATTTTTACAGTACCATATTGACCCAAGTAAATCTGCAGGTAATGATGGTATATATGGTAGATTTCTGAAGGAGGGTTGTAGCAGCGTTGTAAAGGCTCGGTATTTGATTTTTAGGCGATCTTTAAAATTTGGTGAGGTTCGAGAGGATTGAAAAATAGCATATATGCTGTGCCTATTTATAAGAAAGATAGTAAGGAAGATCTGTGAAATTATAGGCCATTTAGCTTAACATCTCTGATTGTAAAAGTTTTAAATAAGTTTCTGAAAGGTCATACAGAAAAATATTTGAATGATAACAACATATTGTATGACTCTCAGCATGATTTTAGAATGGGTAGATCATGTCAGACAAACCTTTTAGAATTTATGAAATACATTACTGACTGCGCTGACCGAGGAGATCCAGTTGTTATTATAAAAGCCTTTGATAAGGTTCCACACATAAGGCTATTGCAAAAGTTATCGAAATGTGGCGTAGGTGGAGTGGTATATGGTTCGATTAAAGAGTGGTTATGAAATAGAGGACAGTGTGTACTACTAAATTTCAATGTCATCATGAGAAATTGTGAAGAGTGGTGTCCCACAGGGTTCAGTGCTAGTGCCACTTTTGTTCCTTATATATATATATATATATATATATATATATATATATATATATATATATATATAATATATATATATATATATATATATATCATATATTATATATATATATATATATATTTATATATATATATATATATATATATATAGTATATCGTATATATATATATATACTGTATATATATATATATATATATTATATATATATTATATTTATATATATAATATATATATAATGACTATTTATATATATATATATATATATATATATATATAATAAATATATATATATATTATAATATAATATATATATATATATATATATATATTATATATATATATATATATATATTATATATATATTATTAAATATATAGTTTTATATATATATATGATTTAGCATTTATCGAGTGTGATGCAATGACAAAGTGGCTACCTCAGTAAGGAATATTGATAAATATATGAAAATTTAAAATGATCTTAATAAACTTCTTGGGTGGGCAGATAAGTTGCAAATGAATTTCATTACTTAAAAGTGTAAGATTCTTCACCTAGGTTTCTCAAATAAAAGATTTATCTAAAATATGAATAAGGATCGGCTCGAGT
>JABUQX010003928.1:37500-40000 GCA_015478945.1 Trachelipus rathkii | reverse complement strand
AACAAACTGAATAATTGTCATAGATTAAAAATAAAAAAAAAACCAGTTGGCAAGAAACTGAATAATTGTCAGAGGTTATAAAGAGAAAAATTAGTAATTGACATTTGGCAATCAAACTACATAATATTGAGACATCAATTTCTGATGTTCAAGATCCTGATCCGCCATTTTTATCAAAGGTGTTAAGAGCTGAATTAGATAACGATTAAACAAATTTAATAAAGTAGCTGATATACAAGCAAATAAATACTAAACATAAATAAATTAAAATACAAAATTAATTGTTTAATAAAATTTATAAATTTAAAAAAAAAATCGCTTTGAAATTAAAATTTAAAAGAATTTTTTTTTTATTATAGATTCAGTAATTTTATTTAATTAATTTTAAATTATGTAATGAAATTAATGTTAAATTTATTCTCGCTTACATGATACAAAACTTTCAATTTAGTTAATGGATTTGTTCGAGTTACCTTTTTAAATATTTCTACAAAAGAAATGCGATCCTTATTACATATATATAACGGTATATATATATATATATATATTATATAATATATATATATAATATATATATATATTATATATATATAATATATTATATATATATATATATATATATATATATATATATATTATATATATTATTATTTATAATATTATGTATATTATTATTTATATATATATATATAATATTATATATATATATATTTATATATCTATTATATATATATAATATATATATATATATATATATATATATATATATATAAATTTATATATATATATCTATATATATATAATATATATAAATATATATATATATATATATTATATATATAATATATATATATATATTATAATATATATATATATATATTATATATATATATATATATATATATATATATATATATATATAATATATATATATATATATATATATATATATATATAATATATATATATATATAATAATATTATATATTCGAGTGTATATAAACTATTTATTTTTCAGTGAATCAATTTATTAAAAAATTGAATGAAAAGTGTATTTTAGAATTTATTTCAGAAACTTCTTCCTTTCACAGCATATGATAATTATTTGAGAACATCTTCTGTTAAAGAAAACCTCTTATAGGATACATTTTAACTGCCAATTGTCAAATTTTAGCACAAATAAAATTTGGAAAATATTTGAAATTCAGTCTGAAATTTAAATGTAAGCCATTAGTTAGCCAAATGTGTTTCTTTATTTTGGTATTTTATCACGATAATTCAAGTTCCTATGGCCCTTGAAAAAAACTAAAAAAAAAATCATGATATGAAAGCTTCTACATTTCCCTCTGTAATGGGGTGGTTCAGATAGAAAATAATTGTAATGTCAAAACTTACTCTTCCAGCAAATAAACAATTCCTTGGCCAGGCCCCCGTGACAAGACAACCATCCAAAACACTTATTAGATTCTCGACCTATTTTATATCAGTGTTCCGACCTCCTGTTGGATAAGATATCGGCCTGTACAGTATTGCAATGCAATCAAAAACTCAAGACTTACCAACGTGACTCCCTGGAGATCTTCCTAGTAATATAACGGTACGAACGGGTTCTTTTTTTTATATGAAAACCAACCAGTCATCAATACTCGTTATCAGTGAATTTACTTACGGTGATGATCAATGCTTTGATCATAAAATAAACGTCTTGAAGACCTATTATAATAATTAACTGAATATTCAATAAATAAGCAAACTACTTTTGGAAACTAAGAGAAAAACCACTGGGATAATTTTAAAAATACTTTAATAAAAAAAAATAAATATGTACTGTTTTTTTATAGACAGAATTAAAGCTTTACACATCCTTGAATATATATATATAAATATACCAATATATTTATTTATATACGCATTGCATGTGTAGAACTGCAGTACCTGATATTATCATATACTTTAAAATACTACTGCAATATATATTAGTGAACATATATATGTATATGCTATATATACATTTATATGCGCATGAATATATATATATATATACAACCATATATTAACTTACAAAAACATTAACATTAGATTTATATATATACTTGAACATATATATATATATATATATATATATATATATATATTTATATATATAATATATATATATATATATATATATATATATATATATATATATATATATATATATATATATATAATATAAATATATATTAGATAAAATATATATGCTCAAAAATGTATATAAATAAATTCAAATATATTACATAAAACATATAAAAGATTATTAAAAGCAATCTTTGTATTTAGACCAAAAAATTACATAAATCAAAATTTATTGGAAATGTCTGTTTTTAAGTGTGAACAACAGCTGACGACTTTATAACTGTACTTCAATGTGAAAGTTTCTTAATAGTAATTAAAAAAACTTTTATTGAAGGCAATTAATAAACAATGAAACATTGACCAGACTGTCATTAAATATTAAATA
>JABUQX010003928.1:32500-35000 GCA_015478945.1 Trachelipus rathkii | reverse complement strand
GCTTCTTCTCAGTACTTATAACTTCTTAGAAACCTGTTAGAAAGAGAAATAAAATACTGCTTAAAGACAGGCTATGCATTTCTTCAAAAGTTCCCTATAGAATTATCAAATGGAAATCAGAAGGTAAGTTACAGAGGGATGGACAGACACCGAATGAGTGAAGATTTAGAAATAAAAGTCTTTTCAAGACTTTAGGAAAATTTTCGAACTTTTTCCCAGATTTGGTAATTTAATATCGGACAATTTCGAAAGCCAGAGGAACAAAAGACACAGAGTTAAAAAAAAATTCAGTTGTGTTAATAACAGGTGCATATCTGGTCCTTAGAAAAAAATTAGAAAGGTTTATTAATATTGTTTCTAATATTCTTGTTAAAGATAGATTCGAAAGTCTAATAAACAAATTAGATCGGTTCACACACACACATTCATTCATATATATATATATATATATATATATATATATATATAATATATATATATATATATAATATATATATATATCATATATATATATATATATATAATATATATATTAATATATATACTATATATAATATATATATTATATATATATATATATATATATATATATATATATATATAAGGCCATAGACAGGGGGCGTTCAGGGGGTTCAAGCTTTAAACCCCCGAAATTATTTAAGCTATATACATTTTTTGATGGGTTGAGTTTCCTAATTTTAATTTTTAATACTAATAACAAAAATAATAACTAATTTAAGCAAATTAAGAGTACCGTACTGTATATATTAATAAAAATGAGGAAACATTTGTGGTCCGTGAAGAATCTTTAGGTTAAGTGGCTGTTGAAAGCATTAATGGAAAATCTCTTGCTGAGGCAATACTGCAAACCTTGAAATAAATAGTGACTTTCTGCACAACAATGTGATGGTGCAGAAGCAATGAAGAAAAGATTTAGAGGTGCTAAAGCTGTCGAAAATTTCCAGTGGCGTTATATGGCCATTGCTGTTCACATCCATCTGAAGTACAACACATTAGAAACTCTATGGCACAGCGAATGCAACTAGCTACTATTTTAGATGCCAAGGCTGACTACTATTTTCATAGAAAAAATGGGAAAGATTTTCCCAGAAACAAAATGGGCAAAACTTACACGAATGGGTGAAAGAAGGTTTGTGGAAAGTTTTGATGGATTGTTACGATCTAGAGAAACTTTTAAAGCATTTGATGAAGCTTTAGAGAAGCTTGAATGGATCAAGATATTAAACCTTCTTCAAAAAACTCAGATCTTTTAGAATCTATAATTAAATGCAAGCTTGTTATAAGTTTTTTTTTTGTATTTTAACTTTATTCTCTTTCACTCTTCCATTATGTACTACACTGCAGTCTCCATAATTAGTGAGAGAAGTAGTTCTTAATTATTTTGAAAATGTGATGGTTGTTTTGAAAGAGTTTCAAGCAAAAATCGATGAAACATTTTCAAACATTTTGGAAGTTGCAACAGAAATTCTACTTTCTGTTAATGAAGAAATGAGAATAGCCCATGTGAGGATCAATGTAAAATGAAAAGACATATAAGGCCAATTACAATTTCTTTTCCTGATGATTGTTTAAACCAGTTGGAGAGCAAGTTCGTGAGTCATAGATCCATACTTAATAATCTTTGTAAAGTCACTCACTCATTCCATCGTTATCTATTAAAAATTTTAACAATTTTGTAAATAAATTTAATATGTAATCTGTACATTCACATTTGGATTGTTAAGGATTTTAGCATTTACCTTATTCAAAATATGTACTCTTTAAAAATATTTCTCTACTCCGAAAAGGTTCAAAACATTCTTTTTTTAATTCTACAAAAGAAAGCCTAACAGAACTGGCTACACAATAAAAACGGAGGAAGTTATCAACCGTTTTGCTGTTAAGAGATCAAGATGAACAATTTTATATATAAATTAAAAGATTTTTTTTTTTTTGTATTTTGAAATGGCTATCAATGTTTGATTCTTTTTTTGAAGCAATATATATATATATATATATATATATATATATATATATATATATATATATATATAGTATATATATATATATATATATATATATATATATATATATATATATATATATATATATATATATATATATATATATATATATTATTTTTATAATACCCCCTGATATTTACAGATGAGCGTGCAAGTGTTTGACCACTACGCCACGACGAGACTAGGGTCCAGGATCGAATCAAAGCATAGTGAAAATATCAGGGGGTATTTACCAATAATTGCAGGTTATTGCATTTTTTATGTACATATTGACCCCGGTTCTTGGTATTATTCACCAATGCGCGGTATCCTGTTTGGCCTTACGCTCGAGTGCGACCGGGAAGAACACGCAGTAATGCTCTGCTTGGACAGTAGAAGTATTCTCGGGTTCTTCTTTTGTCTCGTCGTGGGGTAGTGGTCAAACACTTCCCACACTCATCTGCTAGGGTCCAGGATCGAATCCCAGCATGGTGAAA
>JABUQX010003928.1:7500-25000 GCA_015478945.1 Trachelipus rathkii | reverse complement strand
GAGAGAGAGAGAGAGAGAGAGAGAGAGAGAGAGAGAGAGAGAGAGAGAGAGAGAGAGAGAGAGAGAGAGAGAGAGAGAGAGAGAGAGAGAGAACATCTTTGTGAATTCCAGAAGCTTACCACTAAGGAATTTTCTTAAAAAACTAAACTTAACTTTTCTGAACTTAGAAATTTTTTTGAACTTAGAAAATTTTTTCAGAAAAAAAGTCACAGTACAGTATCTACAAATATGCCTATAAATATTACAACATTAGGCGCAAATGAGTTGGAGGTGGGTAAAGAAGAAGGAATAGCTCTGGTATCGTTTAAGGTAGAATGTTTGAGCGAAGAATTCAGCTTTTAGAAGGAAGCGTAGTTGCAGTTGTGGCAATGGAAGATACCAGAGAAGGAAACGAGGAAGAAGCAAGCTAGAATTGACATTCTTCACAAAATATCAGTAGTAGCGGGAGATAAAGGAACTAGATAGATTATTTTATTTCCTACGAATAAGAGTTTTATAATATTACTGAGGAGAATAGATTTTACTTGATTCCTGGAAGAAATATAAGTAGCATTGGTTTCTAGAATTTGAAGACGATGGCCATTTCTGAAGGCAGCTTACCTGCGACGAAAATACATGAAAGCAAGCAAAGTAAAAAGAAGTTTTTCTAAGTTAAGTTGAAAGGAAAGAATATGAAGTATGTGCCTCCATATCAGAAAGAATCTTATCTGTTATGCCTTCTGCTTACACTGAGGAACCTCTTCAATCAAAGCGGTTGTCCTTCAATGAGGTGTCAAAGAAATACGACCGCAAGTGCGACCACTAATCCAATCAAATTGCAGCAACGAAGTGCCACAAACGTTTCCTTTGGAGGTAGGCGAGGAGAGGGAGTCTTTCCTGCGGAAGATCTGAAGAGAGAGTGAAGAGGATACAGACTTAAGTAGGTGATCAGCAGTCGAAACCTCTCAAGAATACCACTGGTGAATCGGTAGAGAAACCCAGAGTGAGAAAAGAAACTAATTTAACCAAATTAGGTTTTGGTGCATAAAAGTCGTGATTTACGGTGTAACAAGGATTCTTATAAGATGCTGACATTATCCCCGGACACAGCGTTTCATCTTCACGTGAATTGGATATGATAGGAAGCTGTTGCTGCAACTATCAAGGGTAAATTCTGTTCAGGCAACACCAGCTGAATCTTGAGAATAAGATTAAATCGATGGGCTGTGGTGAACATTGAAATCGCCAAGTATGATGATTTCCTAGAATGGTGAAGAAGAATAGAGAATGTGCTCTATTTTGAAGTGCAAATAGTCGAAGAATTTATCAAAGTCAGTTGCGTCAGGATATATATATATATATAATATATATAAATATATAATATATATATATAATAATATATATAATATATATATATATATATATATATATATTATATATACTAGTATATATCATATATATAATTATATTATACATAATATATATATATATATATATATATAAGGAATTTAAGCAGAGAAATTCTTATGAAGTTAGGGATAACTTTCAGTTAGAGCTAGAGAAATTGAGAAAGACCAAATCAAATTAGAGCAGGAACAACAAGAATTTGATGGAGCTGGAGCTTGAAATGGAGAAAGCTTTTAGCAGACAGAAATACTTGGACGGGATTATAGATAAAGAATAATAAAAACAGGAAAAATAAAACACGAAAAAAGGAAGAGATTAGGGTGGAGGCTAACAACACCTCAAAATCTGAGTTTTCGGTTTTTAAGATAAAGTGGTTTGAAGGAGGGAGGAAGAGGATGATGCTTCAACTTAGTGCTAAACTTTAGATATAAACAGTTTAAACCGACAGAAATTTATGTACAAAGCAGACAGTGCATTTTCCGCAGAACAGGCTGGGCATTCCTTGACTGTCACCAACTCTACTCACGACATCCCTTGAGACCGTTAACCGCCTCTAAGTGAGATGTAGAATATAGGATTGGAGGGGGGGTTGGGCTGAAAATATAACCAATCTCGACTTTCCAGCTGGTTCGTCTAGATAGTATGTTTGGTTTTTATTTTTTAAAGAACAGAATGTGCTGCAAATAGCGTTGTATGTAGTGGGCTAAAGGAAATTCATTCGTGATTTTGGGTGTGGGTGAAACACCTACTCTAATATATATACTATATATATAATATATATATCTATAAAATAATATATATATCATATATATATAATATATTATATATATTTATATTATATATATATATAATAATATATATATATAGTATATATTATATTATATATATATATGGTCATCTTACCACATAACCTCAACCCCGAGATCGGAAATTAGTCAGGGAAAGTATTTGTATGATTTCTGAGCAAGTGGTAAAGTGCAAGGATATTGAGGCCCGATAGCAAGCCCTGCTTCAGCGCAACTCAGTCTGAGTGCTTGTTGCCACCGAGGGGCGTGAGCTCCGCTATCCTAATACGGGCCTTTTCCAATGAGAGAAGCATGAGAGGAGTGATTGTATATGAATAGATTGTTCTGTTTTATGTGTTTGTATCCATGTGTGTGTGTGTGTTTGGAGGATTCAAAAATACACTATGCCGTAAACTGCAATAAGTAAATATTACAGAAAATCTATTACTGACGAATCTATTACTTATTACTTTGTGCACAGTTTGGTGTGGTCTATAGGGCGGCGGAATCATCGGTCCATATTTCTTCAAAAATGAGGCCCGACAGAATGTAACCGTGATGACGGGAACGAGATATACTATTCGCGCCAGGGGATAACGGATATTTGCTCCCACAAAAAAATTTAAAGCCCGCTGCGCCTCCGATTTACTTTGTTTCAAACAAGACCGGAGCGTACTTCCATTACAGCGCAAAAGAAACCAGAAGACAATGGACCTATTGAGATAAATCATTTGGTGCAGCAATTGATATCACGTTTTGGACCTGTGAATTGGTCTCCTAGATCTTCGTGCGATATCAAACCATTGGATTATTTTCTTTGCCGTTGCGTGAAGTCACTGGTCTTCAGGAATAATCCAGCCTGCATCGACGCTTTAGAATCCAACATTGCTCGCGTTATTCGCGACATACCGGTCGCTATGATCGAACGCGGCGTCCACGATTGGACCTTCAGGATGGACTACTTAAACTTTAGTGGCGGACAACATTTAAATAAGATAATCTTTAAAAGTTAAATGCCATACATTGTTCTTTTGACTCATAACAAACTTTTCATCATAAGCTTCAATGCTATGCGTTTTATTTCCATCGTAATAACAAACCTTCCAAATGAATCACTCGTTATATATATATATATAAATTAAGAGAGATATAATCTATAGTATTAGTATATATATATATATATATAATATATTAGTACTATATCAATATATATATTAATATATACTTTCGCAGTTATATATATATATATTATATCTGTTCTGGTGCGGGGGTCAAAGCCTATGTTTATGAAATCATGTGCTGGCAAAAAAATGAAGAGCCTTGGGACAAGTTATAAAGTCTGCCATGTCCCGAGCACTGCGTTTGAATGAAAGCAAGCAAAATAATATTGGAAATTACAAAAATTAAAATTCCCGGACTTTATAATAGATTGAACATAGCAAGCTGTTGGTATAATTGGGCGACGTTCACATGAGCTAGAGAAAAGGACTTTGTTCTTACCGACCCGATTTATTTATCAAGGTGGGAGATGTGAGGTGGAAGCGCGTATGTCTTCTGTTAAATAATTTAACAGCTAGGGAGCCATGGGGTTGGAAAAAAATGGCCGAAGGCCGCGCGTTCTCAAAACTAGCCCATCTCTTAGATGACTTATTTACCACTTGTAGTGCTTGTTTTTAAAGAGAGAATTTAATTTTACCCAATAAGATTCACGTGAGAAACTCTTAAGATATTAAGGAGCAGATTAAAGATGTGATTTTGGTGTTTCGAAGGTACAATATTCTTGGTGGGGGTGGGTGGGGGGTGGTGTGTGTGTGAGTGGTGGTGGGTGGAGAGGAGTGGTGATGAGTGTGGGTCTGGTGGCGAGGCGTGAGAGTGTGTGTGAGGGTGCGCGTGTGTGAAGGAGTGCGGAGACGGTGGGTGGTGTGGGTGCTGAGTGTGGCGTGCAGGAGTGGAGTGAGGGAGTAGGATTCGATGGCGAGTGTGATGTGGCGAGGTGATGTGTGGGTGTGTGGGGGGGTGGGGGAGGGGGGTGGTGAAGAGCGAGAGAGGTGCGTGCTGAGGAGAGAGAAGAGTCGAGTGCGGGTAGGGGGATGGGTGGGGAGGAGAGTGGGAGGTGGAGGGGGATGGGGAACGTGGTGGCGCGCGAGTGGGAGGAGACCGGGCGCGTGGCAGGCGTGTGTGAGAAGTGCCGGAAGAGGGCGAGGGACCACAGAGATGATGGAGATTGAGCGCGAAAAGTGTGAGAAAGTGGTGGAAATGCTGAGACGTGCGGGTGCCGAGGTGAGTGCCGGGGTAGGGTGCGGAGAGAGGTGTGGTGGGGTGGTGCGTTATACTAGGCGGAGCGTGAGCCGAGTGGAGGGGCGAGTGAGGGTGAGTGGTGGAGGGGTGGAGAGGTAGACATGTGAAGTGAGGTGAGGTGAGGTGAGTGAGGAGGGTGAGGGGTAGTGATGGTGGGGTGAGGGTGAGTGGAGGGGGGAGTGAGGTGGAGTGAGTGAGGTGTGGAGTAGTGAGGTGAGGTATAGTAGGGTATAGTATATATATATATATATAAATAGGGTGGTATGAGTAAAGTATTGAGGAGGTAGTGATGATAGGTATGATGAGGTGAGGGGTGAGAGGTGAGGGTGATATATACTATAAGAATATAGGGTGATAGTTACATACTATTATATAGGTATGAGGGTGTTGGTGAGGATGTATAATACTAATATGATAAGTATACTATTACTGATATATATATATTGTATATGATATATACGTCATATATCATATATATATATGTACTATATGTCTTTTTCTAATTCACGATTAGTAGTATTATATATAATATTAGTAATATTATATATCTGCTATTATATATACTTATATATAATATATATATATGATATATATATATATATATACGTAATAGAATATTAATTATATCTATATATACATATAGTATTAATACTATATATATATAGTAATTATAATATAACTATGAGATAATATATATATTATATATAGGATGACCGAGCGAGTTACTTTCAGTAATGTGGAATCCGCTCAGTCGTCTCTCCATATATTCGAGATCTACGGGTTTCGATAACCCATATAAGGACACCAATATTCGTTGTTATTACGGACTGTTCTATTAACTCGGACACCGCATGGCTCCTATGCTACCGAGAGTGCCGGAGCCCAACTCCTCAGGATTCCACTTTATCAAACTATTTCCAGAAATTCAACTTTCGAATTTCCTCTCCACTAAATTTTAGCCAGATTACGAAACATTTCATTTTTAAGGGGGTGGGTCCCCCTTCGGGGGACCACGGGGACGTAACCTGCGTCGTAGCACCGAGGTATTCGTCACCATCTCAACACACCTTCCCAATTTTAACCCAATACGATAACTCTAACCTCTATAATATATATTGGAGCCAGTATGCTGAGCCGGAGCTGGAGCCTAAAAATCATTTCATAATAATAATAATAAAAATAAGAATAAGAAAAAACTTCAGAGGCTGAACCAGATTCATTCGCGCTGGCAGAAGCAGAGTCGGAGTCGGAGTCGGAATCGGAGTCGGAGCCGAGTCGGAGCCGAGCCGGAGTCGGAGTTGAGCAGTTGGAGTACGGAGTGCGTAAAAAAACATTCCTTACAGGAATCGTTTTCGACTTCAAATTCGCATTCCTTGAGGGGTATTTGTAATATTTAATTTCATCTAACGTAATAATAATAATAACTAATGATAATAATAATTAATAAACCTATTAATAATAATAATAATAATAACCGCATAATAATAATCAATAATAAATAATAAATAATAACTTTAATAATAATAATAATAATAATAATAATAATAATAATAATAATAAATTAACATGACAAATCAAAAATCTTATCACTAAAAACACGTGTTCTTATCTCGAAACACGTGTCCTTATCAGCTAACGCTGATAAGGACACTCAACGCTCACATTCCATAGGCTAGCGACGATCTGTTAGCATAACTACTACAGTAGTTTTGGATGTTCCTTGAAAAAAATTTCCAAAAAAATTAAATATTTGGAAAATATTTGAAAAATTTCGTTTTAAGTAAAAAATTGATTTTTTTTGGACAAGTGAAATTATGATATTTTTTTCTACTCGTCTGATCAATTTCAAATTTTCAGAGCTTGTATAGCCGGGAAAAAATGCATCTTTTTTGCCTAGATAATTTTTTGTATACTGAAAAGAAAATTTCCAAAAAATTTCCAAAAATTTTTTTTGGAATTTTTTTTTTTCCAGAAATAAATCTAAAACTACTGTATATTCTGAGAAACTATCTAAATAATAAATGTGCATCTCCCTCGACCTATGTGGTCTGAAAATCTCATCCACTTCGCGCAAACAGAAAAAAATTGTTATAATTTATCATTTTAAAATCTAAAAAAAAGGAAGGTTTTGAAATTGGACAACGCTGAGCACAAAAAATCAAAAAAGTTCTTCATGCATTTTGTAGTTTGATGGACCCATCTATGCATATTTCAAGTTTGAAGTCAGATCGAAAAAATTCTGGGAGTTTTTACGAAAAATGTAAAAAACATGGGTTTTAAAAAATTGAAAATTCTGAAAGAACGACTGCAGACAAAAAAACACCCGAAAACGACGATTCAGAAGGCAGAAAAGGCAACAGTTTAATGGTTATGTCAAAATCGGCTGAAAATTTCGCATTTTGTGTCCATTTTAAAGGGTGAAAATTAGGCCCCACCGTTAAGAAATATTGGATCTTCCCCTTGAGCCATCGCTGCGTACTAAAATTCACTTTCCTTGTTTACATCATGCTTTTTCATAAAATTATCAAAGCAATACAATACGTCATTTCCTATGGTGCAGAGTACCAAACTTTCACATGAGGGGATGGTTTGATTTTTTCACCGCGCAGTGCCCCATTTAACCCTAAACTTAAAATGGACCAAAAACTCTTAATTTTCAGGCAATTATGATCAAATAAAGAGAATCCCTCAGCTTTTTCTGCCATTTAAAATGTCGTTTTTGAGTGTTTTTTTTCGAGTCTGTGATGATATCTTTTGTATTTTCATTTTTTAAAAACCAATGTTTTTGATATTTTTTTGATACTCGTCCTAAAAAAAATTTCGAAATAACTTCAAATTTGACTATACAAAGATTGGACTATTACTTAAAAACTGTTGAAAAGAAATACTTATATAATTTCAATAATTTTATAATTTCAAAAGTCTGCAAAAAAATATTTTTTTGAAAGCTGTTTTGGTTATTTAGCGTGAATTTTATGTTTATCATTGTTCTGAATCCAAAAATTATGTTCAGTTTTTTCATAGGACATCGCATTTTTTAGAAAATTAAGTACCTATGTGAATTAAGATAATGTCAAAGGAAATGAAAATAGATTTATAAATTTGATTTTTTATTGTACAAATTTGGTGAAAATCAAATTTAAATTAAAATATGGTTGTATATACATGTTAAAATCTTTTCTTTGTGCTTTTAAAGCTCCTCTTCATACGTGTAAGTTTATAGGCAGCACCTGGAATCTCACAGTATCCTACAGTAGTCGGCCATCATCGATACGCTCTATCTGCCCTGGTATCTCCTTTCCATCTCATTGATGTCCTATTGAAATCTTTCACCTTGTTCCTCACTCAAAGCTCCCAAATTTAAGGGAAAGTAATCGAGATGGGAATGGAGGAAATGTACTTTATGCTCATTAGGTAACCTAAAGCTTTAAAAGCTCTAAAAATTCGTCCAAAAATCTCCTAATAGTAAGGGTCCTTGTTGTTGCTCAAATCCCTCTGCTCGTCCTTTTTGAACGTTCCCAACCTTCTTTCTGAGAATCATGGTCTTCATGAACTCATAGTAAGATATGAACCTTCTAATGTACGGTCCGGTGAACACGCCTTCCTTCAATTTTGCCTCTGTTAGACCTGGTACCTTAGAACATAAGAACTTGAAGCATTTTCTATCTCTCGGAAGTTATTTCAATAATTGCTTCATCAATCCCAATGTAATTTGGAGTGGTGGTGGTAAAACTTTATAGGGAGGTACTAATGTCACTCAGATGACATTTTTTTCACTGACTCTTGGCTCTAATGTCTTTTTCGTCTAGTAATTTACAGGGCCTCGACTGTCCCATAGGCATAAGTAACTGAGGTATTTGGTAAATCTAGTTTATTGCATAAGTAGCATTCACAAGACCTTCAAATCTCCACACACTGGACATGCGTGGTCTTCATATTTGGGTTCCCGAATAGCCGTTTCCGGGTTTTCGTAGGTGTGCTTCAAATGTACTGTCGACGATTTTTCAAATATCGACCATTGTTTTTTTTTATTATTATTATTATTTTTCTTATTCTTTTAGGCCTTCTTTCAAAGATCAATAAATAGACGCCCATTGAAGTATATCAGAATTTGACCGTTGAAACCTTCAGCTGTCTATGCAATAGGCCAAAGTTGTCACCATGGAAAAGTATGGCGACCGAAATCCTTTCAGATGTCTGAACACGAAAATGACACTCACAGGCTCAACAAAAAAATTCCTTCCTTTTGAGCCGTTGATCGAGTTAACTTCGGCATACGCACTTCTCTTGAGAAGATGCAAGTTTCGCCTTACAATCATTATACTGCCTTTGAGAGAAACATGTATTGTCGGTCTTATTATTCTTCAAAGAGTCAGGAGTTTGGATGCCAACTGAGTATCAGGTATAACTTACGATCATTTAAATGGCAGGTATTTCTTCCCAAGGTAGCGGAGGGCTTGCTCCACAACAGCGTGGCGGTACTGGAATGATTTGCAACCGTAAGGATCGGGTTTAAAACTGCAGATTGAAGATTGGGGTATGAAATGGAATGTTTCCACTTGGAATTATACCTTTTTAAATTGCTAAGAAGCAAAAAGTAACATAATCGTCCACTATGGTTCTTTTTGCTCACGCCATGATCATAGACATCGCAAAAAACTTAAGCTTTTTTTCATATCTGAACTTAATTTCGAGATCCTCATGCGGCACCGTTTTGCACCACTTTATGAGGCGCGCTCAAACTTTATCTTCATCTCCAAGTTTAGTAACGAAGTATGCTGAGTACACTTCTCTTTTCACAAGAACCTGATACTTCTGCTGTGCTTTTGAACACTATATTCACCACATAATAAAACAAAAAGTGTTCGCGAATTATTCGACTTCCGTGTTTCTCTTGGGAGAAACACGGTTTGGTGAATGAGCAATAATGCTAACACAGACTGAGAGAAAACAAACATAAATTCAAATAATTAAAATGTACATGTCAGAGTTGTAAGCTCAGCTTGCACAAATGGTGACCTGAAGTTAAAATGCTTCTGTAATCTCCTTCAAAGTATAGTATTATCATATATATATATATATATATTATATATATATATATATAGATAATATATACTATATATAATTAATATTATATTATATATATATAATATATATATATAATATAGTATATATATATATATATTAACGAAAATATTATATATATATATATATATATATAACATTATAATCTTTATGTTAAATACATTGTAAATAAAAATTAATAGTAGAGAGTTTGCTTATAAATGAAGTTGAAAAGGGCCCTGCACTTAAGTGGGGGAACGTGTAAAAAAAAAAAAATGAATAAATTAGAAGAATTTTGCGATTTGAGGTAAATCCTGATATCTAGGATTTTTTTTTCAATAGGTTTTTCGTGTTCAGCACACCAAATGATGCATAGTAAATCAATGAAGTAATCAAACAATTTTTGGCTCCAGACTGTGAATAGTGAGTTGACGGAAGCCGGTAATTGCGAAGGATTTTCATCATAGCGTGAGTCTCAAGTCTACTCTCAGACAACAAAAACTAGTGACTTGGAGCTGGTCACATTTAACACCTCTATATATTATCAAGACTAGCAGTTGTTGTAATATTAAGACAGGTGAATAGGGCTGATCTTGAAATAAATAAATTTCAGTTAGTTTGTTGTCCAATAAACATATAACATTTTAAATTAACCGAAATTATATTTCATTGAATTTGATCCAAATAACAAGTAAATAATAATAATAATAATAATAATAATAATAATAATAATAATATAATATAATAATAATAAAATAATACAAATAATAATAATAATAATTAATAATAATAATAATTAAAATAATAATAATAATATTATAATAATTAATATAGTAATAATAATAAATATAATATATGAAAATATAAATTAATAAAATAATAATTAAATAATAATAATAATAATTAATTTAAAAAATCTATAAGAGATAATAATAATAATATAATAATAATAATAATAATAATAATAATAATAATAATAATAATGATGTGTGAAGTTAAGTTAGATGGTGAGCAGCTGGAAAAAGTGTCTGAGTTTAAATATTTAGATGAAAAAGGAATGAAAAGAATACGGATGATAGCAGAGTGTAGTAGAAAGTGCGTGAATGGGGGGACAGAAGTGGCTGGTGCACATTAAATCGTTGGTGATGTGAAAAGACATCTAAGTATGAAGTATGTTGTACTTGTAATGTAGAGTAGTAAGACAATAATGGCGAAATAAGATGGTATGGATCTAAAAGTACAAGGTTTTTCAGATGACAATCTTTAGGCGTGTAATGACTGAAGAATTGATTAAAATGAGGAATAAACGTACTAGGGAGCTGTGTGAGAAAGTTATAAGAGAGAATAAAGAAAGTACGTTGAGTATGTATTGGTCATGTGAAAGTAGATGATAGTCGAGTTACAACGAATGATGTATTTCTAAACTTTTTGCATGCCTACGAATTTGAGAGGGAGCTAGTGCGACACATTCTATCTTTGTCCAGTTCGCTTACCAGACTTAATAGTAAATTTTTGTTCATTCTACTATTTATGTAGGCCATTCTTCTCGGAAAGTCTGGAAGACTTTTCCTTCCTTTATTCATCCCCCCCCCCTCACTTTCTATGGCTTACACAATTTCAAACTTCGTATATTAGATCATGTCAGCCATTACTCTGACCTTTTATTCATCTATATTATATATTATATATATATATATTATATTAATATATATGCCGGGCCGATTGCGTATGTGCGTCATAGGTAGGTATATTGTATGCTTTTGTTTTTCTTCTGATATTATAGTAGAACTATATAGTATATATTAAATAAGAAACATAATATGCATAATCTGTTATATATTATATATATATATATCTATATGCTATATATATATATGTAATATAATTTATATATATGTATTAGTATTATAACTGGCAATGGAATTTATATTCTAATCTGTTGTATGTTATGTTATATTTATTATTTTAGCAGAACTCGTAAGTTTAAAAAAGCCTTTAAAAAAATCAAAAGAAGCACCTGACAGTACCCAGTAAACTTGCCACGTTCTCGTTTATGTAAAGTGTATATAATTTCGAAATGTAGTAGTAGTAGATAGTAGTAGTAGATATAGTAGTATAGTAGTAGTAGTAGTGAGTAGTATGAGGTAGAGAGGGAAACTTATTTAAGTTAAAATATTTGTATTGTTCTATATAAATTCTTTCACTTATTTTGCTGTCACAATTGTAATTATTAGGCAATTTATGATATATATAATAATATATTATATATATATATATATATATATATATAATATAACTATATAAATAGTATATTATATATATAATAATATATATATATTTTTATATATAATTAATTAATTTACATAATTATTGTGAAATATTTATTAATATTGTTAAATGAAATTCATGGATAAAGGAGAATAGTAATGAAATGAATACACGGCAGTACAAGCTGGATTGAAATATAATAGAATGGGGGTATAATAGATAGAATGATATATATATAAAAAAAATAGAGATATATATAATATAAATATATATACAATATATCTTAATTATAATAAGATATATTCCAAGAAAAACAATATATGTATGTATATATACAATATATCGATATATATATATATGATATATTCGAATTACATTATTATAAAGTATAAAATTATATTTATATAATCCAAAGTCCATTGTAGTAAAAAAATATATATAATTATATATGATATATATATATATATATATATATATATATTATATAATATATATTATTATGATATGATATATATAATTATATTATTATAGTATATATATAGATGATAGATTAATATTAATAAAATATATATAAGATATACATAATACTAATACTATAATCATGTATCAATATTTATTATGTTTATAAGATATTATTGAATATAGGATATGCTAATATATAATATATTATATATAGTATATATATATTAATTATTAATATATTAATATATATATAATATATTAATATATATTATTAAGTAATAATATATATATAATATTAATATATATATATAGGATAGTATTAGCTTAGGACGCTTAGTGGTTAGTTAATACATATAGATATTATATATATATATATATATATATTAATATATATTATTAAATAATTAAATATATATATAGTATATATATAATTAATATATAGATGTAGTATACAGTAAGGCGTACATCTCATAGTAACAGTCGAGTACCGTGCCTCCTCTCTATTCTTCATTAATATTATAGCTGCTCCCTCTCATCGTCCTCTGGCTGTACTCTCACTCTACTCTCATGCAATATATATAGTAAATAATATATGATATATAATAATATATAATATATATATATTAATAATATTATATATATTATATATATATAATATATTATAATATAATATGATATAGGAAGTAGTAAAAGGGAGTGTTGTGTATGATGAAAAATATGTATATGAATAAATATATCTTACAATTGTTATATCTAACTACCTATATGCAATTTATGTAGTATATTATAGAATTTTAAAAAGTATTTTACAGTGTTGATGTATATAAAAATTGGTATATAGACAGATATAAAGATTAACTTCAACAAGTTTCTTATATATAATATAATATATATATATATATATATATATATAATATATAGTATATATATATTGGATAGTATATATATATATTAATATAGAATATAAAGAAATCTGGATAAGATATTATTAATAGAATATATAATAATGTAAATATGATATATATTATATAATATATTAATATATATATTATATAATATATTTATATAGTATTAATATAATAATGTTATATAAATATATAATTAATTATATAATTATAAATATATAATTATAATAGTATATATAGTAATTATATATATAATATATATATATATAGATATATATAAATATATGAATATATATATATGATATATAATAAGATATAGTATATAATATGAGAATAAATATAATAGTATATATAATATATATTTAAATATATAGTATATATATAAATATATTAATGATATATGTGTATTATATATATAACATAAATAAATACATGCTATATATATAATATGCAATCCAAATATATAATAATATCAAGTAGTCCGTCCAGTATACCTAAGATATTGATATATAATAAATTACTATTATGATATTTAGTCAATAAACTGTTATATTAAAATATAATTAAATATATTACATGTAATATAAGATAACAACAACATATAACAACAATAACACTAATACACCTCTCTCACGCTCATATCTCACGAGTGTACTATAATGATAACTCCTGAGCTCAATATAGATGTATATAGTAAAGCTAATATATCGTATATATACTTACCCATTCGATATAATTCCATATATATGATTATATATAAATGTGAATAAATATTATAAGCCTATCTCTATATATAATAAAAATATAATAAAAGAATGTTATATAAGCGTATAACATGAGAAATGACTCAAAAAATATATCTCTGATATAGTACAACTGTGCTCTATGAATATCAGTAATCCCACATACCTACAAGGCAGATATCCCTTATATTTATTAATGATTCCGCACGCCACTGCCGTTCTCACTCTCACATCATCGTCCATGCAAGGAATTTTTCCAGGAAGTCACTTACTGGTATTGGTTAAATGCTGTAGTGAAAGTAGACATTATTAGTTAGAAATGTGACCACAGTTTTGGTGAGAGTAGCCCAGTTATAATTGTCCTATATCCTCTCTCTCTATATATATCTTGTAGTGTAAGCTGATATAATACAGCATTTATAGTTATCAGTAATTCTATGGTGATACCGAATCTTTAATTGGCTTATATATATGAATATACTTTCTTTGGGAAGATATCCGAACTTCTGCATAGTATGCCATTAGCATTTAAATATATTCATTATATATCTGTTAGGTAAGTCTGTTTTCACTATAAATAGTTTTCGATAAGAGTTAAGATTTGGAATGTGTTTGGTGTATGAGATGTTGTATATCTCTCTTATATCTATGAATTGCTTGTATGAAATATTCTGGAGAGGATAGTAGTATTGTTTAAGTCTTGATTTGAATAGAAGTTTAATTCCCATATGGCAGATATGTGAGAGCTGACTTATAGAGAATTACGAGTTTGTTCATCAGAATTTGAGTCTTTCATTTCTAAATAGTTTATTCATACGCGGTAACGATTTTCTTTCTGATACTGTTAATAATAATGCTGTAGAGTTTCCTGTTTAAATTCAAAGTTTCTGCTTGTTTTACAATAAATGATATCATTATATTCCTTCAATAGCTTTATCAATAGATCACCGAAGGTTGGGAGGGAGTGTGGGTGAATGTGAGTTTGATTTAATTTATTGATGAATTGATATTTTATGCTGTAAGCATAAAAGGCATCTTATTAGTAAAAACCAAATAAATGATTATAGTTTTATGTTATGTTCTTACTAAGAACTTATTTGTATGATATGTTTATACCAAATGATACCAAAATATGAATTCAATCATTAGTCAAAAGATCACGGACGGGGAAAGGGGTGTGGTTCTGCAGTTTTGTGATTTTATGGTTTTAATTCATTGATTTATTTTTTTATTGATTTTTTAGTAAAAAGGATAAAAATTTTAGTAAAAACATAGAATGTTTTAAAAATATTTTTTTTAAATAAATAAAAAATTTTAAATTAAAGTTTTTAAAATAAAAAGTAAAAATAAATGATTAAATTTTTTAAAATAAAAAAATAAAGCAAATTGAAAATGTAAAATAAAAATTTTAAAATAAAAATTTAAAAATGAATGTGCGATGATATTTTCAAGCCATGATTAATTAATAAGGGAAGGGGTCCAATATTTGGTTCGGGCTGAGCCCAAAATTCACCTCTCCCTAAAAATGGACATAAAATTCTTAATTTTCAGCAAATTTTGATTGGAAAAGAAGCAAACGGAAGCTTTTTCTGACCTCTAAAACGTTGTTTCGAGTGTTTTTCTGTGTCTGTAGTCACTCTTTCAGTATTTATTAATATTTCATAACCTATGTTTCTGACATTTTTATCTTCAAATCCTACAATTTTTTTTCGAAATGACTTCAAAATTGAAATATGCATAAATGGGTCACTTACGTAAAATATTTCTCTAAAATTTCGACTATTCAAGAAAATGGTTCCCTATTAGATCATAATTTAAATGTCTGAAGTAGTTGATTTTAATTAAAACTAAAGTAACATAAACTATAAAAATTCCTACCCAGATCAGTAAAAAAATCTTTGCGGTGTACTGAAATCTCTAATCTAATATACTTACGCGTAATAAGCATATATTAAAGAGAAAGTGAATGCTCCTTATCAGTTTCTAGGGTAAATCTAATATAAAATGGAAGAATTAATAAAGTAATAAAGTCTAAGCAGAGTTCAACCTATCCTCTCTTAAATAAAACATATATGTCATAGACCTAGAAAAAAAACTATAAAAAAAATGCTCAGAAAAGTTCTGAAAATTTTGAAGATAAGCTTTCAAAATAAAAGGCAGAAAAAATATTCAAAAAGATAAACTCGGAAGGTAAATTCATAGCAATCCCTTCTATTTGTTTATATATTTTACCCTTAGATGTAAAAAAAAGTGTCACAAACAGCTACTTTTAAATGTTTTCTAAAGTCTAGACGCTTGTAAATATTAATGGGTAGAGAGGTGACGTAAAAATACTTCTGCTGAAAATCATTCACTAAATACTGTAGTTTTCTAAAAGAGAACATTATTAAAAGTTTACACGAGATTGAAATTCGATAGAAACTCAGATAATTCCTTCTCAGCAATCAATGTAGAAAAATCATAAGAGATTTTTATTTGCTAATGGGAAAAGCGATGTTAAATATTTCGTCAAATAATGTTTGTGAGAATCATAGACAGGTCACCTGGTGTATTGAACCATGATTTGCTTCTTTATTGGCTTGTTCATTCTCTGGGATAAAACAGTGGAAGCGAACCAGCAAAGCGCCAAGGATCTTATAGCTTCGGATGCGTTGAATAATTGCAGTAAAATACTTACTACGTTTTGAAACAATTATCATGCAGTAACCCTAACTTCATTGAAAATTTCGTTAAACGTAGGATCTTTCATTGATTTTCTTATTTGTTATTCAAAAAATATAACTTCTTTTATCTTTTTATTACTTATTATAGCCATCATGATTTCAAAAAACTGGAATATTACACCATTCCAATTCAAACCTTCAAAAACTTCTATATTCTTCTCTCCAACATTAAGTGTCTCTATCTTTGGGCACTAATTTTGAGTGTAGGGATTTTCTTATCCCTATTGCTCCACCCACATAAGAAGTAGCAGATCTAGGGGTATCTAAATTGCAATCAAGTAAGAGCACAATGACTTTCAGATCTTCACAATATGCCATGAATATATCCTATACTGTATTCTGCTCAGCATAGGTTTTATATAGTCAGATTTTTTCTTCGTGTAAGCAGCAATAGCTATAGAGATTAATGAATGCTTATTTCCAGATTAAAAAAGAATTGCTCTCAAATTAGGCTTTGAAGAATCTGGGAAGAGACAACATTGTACAGGCTAATACATATATACCAAGCTTTCCAGTAAAGAGTCTATGTTGCAACAAACTAGTTACACACAATGAAAAAAAATATTTTCTTTAGTCTACTGCTGTAAAAGATGCTATCAATTTAATCATAATCCTAGTAATTATTTTCTCTTATGGATAACTTTGGATCACAAACGAGATCATTCAACTCTGATAATTTAAATAAAACGCGGTATATGTATTTTCCAATAAATTTAGATCTCTTTTCTTTTCTTCATCACCTGAAATGACATCTCGTGGTTTGATAACAGTAACATCTTCATGTTCGTCTCACTTTTCTGGTGATACTGGAATTGGAAACCATAGTTTGTGGGATACTGGCTTTACAGCAAAATAAATGTTTTGAT
>JABUQX010003928.1:0-2500 GCA_015478945.1 Trachelipus rathkii | reverse complement strand
CGTAATCTTGTGAAGTTCAACTCTTTGAAAACTCAACTTCTTCATATCTCCCTCTCTAAAATACCTCCCAACTTTCCTATCCCTTTTGATGGCTCTAATGTCTTACCCGTAAACAACATAAACATTCTAGGACTAAACATAAATAGTGAATTATCTTGGAGACCTCACATCACATCGGTTGCTAAAATGGCCTCAAAAAAGCTGGGAATTCTGTTCAGATTGCGTGATTTTTTTTCTTCTGCTCAGATACTCCAGTTATATAAAGGTCTTATTCGCCCCTGTATGGAATACTGTTCTCACATTTGGGGTGGATCCGGTTCCACCCTCCTTTTGGATAGAGTTGAAGCTAAGGCTAAGAGGCTTATAAACTGTCCTATACTCTCTGACTCTCTTGACCCTCTTTCTCTGCGTCGTGACGTAGGTGCCCTATCTCTTTTCTATAGGTATTACAACGGCAGGTGCTCGCGAGAATTGACCTCTCGCATTCCTCCACCACTGCGTCGCCCTCGTAACACAAGAGGTGCCTTGTTCTCTCATGAAAATTGTGTGAATATTGGAGACTCAAGGATCACTATTGGAGCCATGGTACCTCCTTCTTTCCAAGTAGCCACATTCGTTTTGTGGAACCTTTGCCTCTTTTTATTTTCCTCTCGCACGTTTAATCTTCTTTTTTACCCCCAGTGTCTGCGCCCACCTGAGGGAATTGCGTTAGGCAAGGGTCAGGAACTTATTCAATTCATTTATTTAATTTTTGTTTTTCTTTATGTAATTTTTTTTTATTTATTTATTTATTTATTTTTTGCCCCTCTTTTGAAAAGGGCATTGCCCGTGAGTGGTGGTATCATGTAAAAAATATATATATATATATATATATATATATATATATATATATATATATATATATATATATATATATATATATATATATATATATATATATATATATATATATATATTTATATATATATACACATATATATTATATATATATATATATATATATATTATTATTATTATTATTGTTGTTATTTTTATATATATATTATATATATATATATATATATATATATATATATATATATATATATTATATATATATATTATTATTATGTTATTATTATATTATTATTATTATATATATATATATTTATATATATATATATATATATATTATATATATATATATATATATATATATATTATATTATATATACATATAAAAAGATATATTTATTTAATATATATTTATTTCTATATATTTAAATATTATGCCAAACATACAGATATCTATATATATATATTATATATATATATATACATATACATATATACATATATATTATTATTATTATTTCATATATATTATTATATATATATATATTATATATATATATATTATATATATATATATATTATATTATATATATATATATATATATATATATATATATATATTATATATATATATATATATATATATATATATTAAATATTATTATTATCATATATATATGTTATATATATATATATATATTATATACATATATATATATTATTATTATGTTATTATTATTATTGTTAGCATAGCTAGGTTATTATTATTATTATATATTTATTATTATTATATATACATACATATATACACATATTATATATATATTTATATATATTATTATAATACAGATATATTATTATATATTGTTATATATTATTATTACATATATATATATATATATATATATATATATATATATATATATATATATATATATATATATGCATTGTGCAAACGTTTGAATTTATAGGTATGAAAATTATGGAGAGATATATATATATATATATAGTTATATATTATACATATATTATCTTATGTAATATTTGTTTTGATCAAGAGAAAATCAGTATTCTTTGACACTTCCGTTTCTGCATCTTTTCTTTGCTCAAAACCGGTCTGCTCATCATATAGTTGCTGGAGAATTGTGATATGTACCTCTTAGTAAATTTACGTGGGAAACTCAGATGCTGACGTGATTCTACACGTGTGAAAAGAAAGCGAACAAAATCAAATCTGCATTAAGAAATCATTAAAAATTGAGTCGTGGAGTTAAACATATATTCAGTCATTAATGTATATAGAATCAAAGGATCAACACAATATATGTTTTTGAAGAAGAATGGGATATTATCTGAGGAAACAGCGATCTGCAGCTAGGTAAATGAAGGAAGGAAGCTTCTATATTTGTTGAGTAGAATATAACCATTATAGTGATAATGATGAAGATCTTGTTAGTTAGGGCCTAGTGAATAAATAATTACAATTTTATTAATGATGGTAAAACTGATGGTGATTGTGATGGTAGTGATAATGATATTATTCATAAACACACCCTCCTTGAATAGGGCTCTGCCCGTGAGCGGTGGTGACGTGTAAAAATATATATATATATATATATATATATATATATATATATATATATATATATATATATATATATGTTTT
>JABUQX010003927.1:0-22345 GCA_015478945.1 Trachelipus rathkii | reverse complement strand
AATCTTTGTTTAGCTTCTTTAATCCTATTTGCATCATAAAAAAGTAACACATTAATATTATAGTCTACAATATCCAACGCTGTCGTAGCATAACAAAGGATATCATTTATTTCAAGTTCCAAGAATTTGTTGAATAATTAAATTAACATTAATCATCCAGAAAAAGCTCTAAAGGTTTCTATGCGAAAATCACCTCTTTTAAAAACTTAGTGCTCATATTAAACATGTCTGGCCAGTTTCGCTCTCAGTTGAAAACTGAAGAGATAGATAGATAGATAGATAGATAGATAGATAGATAGATAGATAGATAGATAGATAGATAGATAGATAGATAGATAGATAGATAGATAGATAGATAGATAGATAGATAGATAGATAGATAGATAGATAGATAGATAAACAAGGATAAAGTTATACAGATAAAGGTTTCTATGAGAAAATCACCTCTTTTAAAACATAGAGCTCATATTAAACATGTCTGGTCAGTTTCGCTCTGCAGCTGAAAAACTGAAGAGAATATAGATAGATAATAGATAGATAGATACGATAGAAGATAGATAGATAGATAGATAGATAGATAGATAGATAGATAGATAGATAGATAGATAGATAAACAAGGATAAAGTTATACAGATTATTAAATTAAATATTTAGCTTTTAAATAAGGTAGTTTTATTAACCTCTCTTAATCAAAAGTGTATATCTTGTTCTCATAACAAGGAAGAAGTTTTGTATTTTGCAATACTTGAATGTTTAGTATTCCTTTAAAGGAGAATTAAAATTATTTAACTGAATAAATATATATATATATATATATATATTATATAATATATATATATATATGATATATATATAAATATAATAGATATATATATATAATATATATATAATATATATATATATATATTATATATAATTACTCCTATATATACCAATATAACGGTAACTAGACCGTGTGGAGAGTGGGGGTAGGTTATGTCGGTAGAATCGTGCGAGGAATCATTCACGTACGAAGCGACTCCGATAAACCATGGAGAGGATGTGTGTGCGTAACTGTCAAGAATCAGTGCGTGCAATAACAACACAATCCACGCCGAAGACACGGGCTACCGGGCACTTTGGTCGACGTTCGTAGTAGCGCACACAACGATTGACGGGTGGTTCAACGGTGCCAGGAAACCCTGACACATGATCGCCTGCGAGACAATGTAGGCCAAGGGCCACGACACCCGTGGAAAGACCGGATTTATAGTCTGCGTGCATTACGAGAGCAGTCACACAACGGCACGACATCTGAAGGATAAAGCTGCGGAGGTTACACGCACCAGGTGAGTGACCATGACGTTGCGTCGATGCCTTGCGGAACATAATTATCGGCCCCGGAGACCTGTTAAAGGTCCACCGCACACCATGGCACATCGAGGCCGCGACTGGCATTTGCCCGAGAACACATCCATTGGACGGTCGCGATTGGGGCAAAGTGATCTTTACGGACGAGTCGAGAGGGTTTCGTACGCCAAGTACAGGCGTGTTAGAGTAGTGCCACGACTGACGGAGAGTTCCGCAATGCCAGTTGCTGCAGGTGCCGCCCGTTTGGAGGTGGGTCGGTTATAGTCTGTGGAAGCATCTCTTTCGGGACCTACGGAGTGCAACATCTTCGTGAGGCACTCTTACCACCGTAAGGTAATCACAGACATCCTCGAACCATATGTCGAGCCATATGCCCCCTACATCCGGTGACTCTCATCCTAATGCATGACAATGCAAGACCACACAAGCCCCAATGTTTAAACGACTACCTTAGGACGTCAAATTACGGCTTTGTAGTGGCCAGCATATAGTCCGGACCTCAACAACAATCGAACATTTGTGGGATATTCCGAAACGTCGGATCCGACAGCTGCAACCCCCTCACGACCCTCCCGGACCTGCGACACACGCACGACGTATGATCAAGCCACTGTCAGGCTCATTTCGCCACTCACTCGAGAGCATACCATGACGTGTCAGCGTTATCCATGCCAGAAGGGGCAGTCAAAGATCGGTAGCTCACGGCCTTATTCAGTGACAAGAATACTGAAACCACAAGAATCGGAGATAAGCCGGAGCCGGACCGCGGAATGCGGCCATCTGCAGAAACAATTTTTTTTAACCGAATTTTTTTTTGGCAGAATTAAGCTAATTAAACAAGTTGGAAAATGAACAATTTTGAGAGAAGGAGTCGGTAGCCGCCGCACGCAGAGCACCGCGCGAGGCCGCACGCCCACGATATCCTCGCTCCCTTACTCCCGAGCGAGACCAAGTGCGGGAGCCAGATCCGCGAGCTTGGATAAGAGCCCTTAGGTAAAGTCTAAATTTTTAAAGGAATTGTCTTTGCAGCGGTCTTAAGGGAATCACTCTTCTGTCAAAAGCTAATGCGGCGATACCTGTTGCTGAAGAATGATCAACGAAAAGTCGAGTACGAGTCCCGGGAGGCCGGCCGAAATTCCGAGTCGCGGAGTTCCGAGTCCGCTGGACCAGTTAACAATTTACCTTTTGCACCGTTTTCCAGAATGTGAATTCAAATTTAAACGTTCGGTAGACTGAAGATTTTTTGAGAAAGGAGCTGGATCCGGAAACCGGAGTCGGGAGCCAATAGCCGGAGTCTCGGAGCTGGAAACCGGAGCCGGAGCCCGGAGCCCGGAGCCGAAGTTTTTATTTTTTCCTAAGATAAATTTTTTTGAAAGGTAAAAAATATTTTTTGCAAATTTTAAGTGAAATATTTTTAAATAGTATATGGTAAAGTGTGTTGAGCAGTGGACTCAGGTGCGGTAGCAATGTAAATACTAACTACATATAATTATAGATAATATAATATATATGCGGTGTGGTGATGCGGTGCGTAGCTGAATAAATAAACCTTTTACTGCGCCTGGTGCTCATTCAATAATAGAGTGAAAGGTGAGGGCGTAATTCTTTAATACTTATCTGAAAAAAGAAAAAAAATCTTTCAAAATCTTTATAGGCTGCTTCTCATATATCACTATTTTCAGAAACAAGTTGATGCAAAAGTTCAACTTAAAAATAACGAAGAAGTCTTTGTTAAATTGAAAGAAATTATCTAAGTATTATATTATAGTAATTAATATATTAGGTACGAAGATATTCCTCACGAAAGTATTATTTATTCTTAATATGAATATATATATTGTGAATTTGGTGTAAACTCATGCACATAAGTTTGTAAGATGTGACTAATGGTAAAATATTTTGTTTGAGAAAATCTCTTTTTTGAGTATTACAATTTAATGGAATTGCAGACATTATCGTGAGAGAATAATTACTCTTTCAATTGAAGTCTTTCAAGTTACGATCACATATTCACTTACTGATCAATAATATTAGAGTCTTTTAGACTCTATACACTCTTTAATAAGTTATTCTGTAAAAACTTTCGTTTACTAGTTAATTGAATAATAATAAATTATTCCACATAAGTTAAAAATAAGATAATAGAAATAATAAATATATAAATTTGTGAGATTTTCTAATACTTCGATAAACAGTAATAAATCTTCACGAAGCATTTCCACTTACTCACTCTCCTCACCCATAAATACATCCTCTATAACCATTGGAAAGTATTATTACTGTAAAACTGAAAGCAATAAATTAATAGGAATACATAGAGTAATAGTTCCTTGTTAAATAAAATACAGTACTGCGATTCTCGACGAAATTGAATAGAAAAACTGTAACTTTCAGAGTTCGTATAGGGTGCCCACTAGTAGGATAAGTCTCACAAGAGTGTACCTTAGCCCGCTAAATCCATGTAAATCTGATGCGTGCTACCTCTCACGTATTGTAATAGTACAGTACATACGTAAATAATAATCTACAAACAATATAAGAGATCTATCTTATTCTGGGACTTGGTTACCAGACTCTCATGATCGTGCCGCGCCTATTCTCTTCATATATTAAGCCATATACATGACTCAGATAAATAATAAAAGAAATATCTAAGATGAGACGCGATTGTCGATCACTCCTTCTACTAGGTCACTCATCCTCGAGTATAATAAACTTGAGTACTACCTCTCACCATTTGTTACAAGTCAGTCCAAAAACAAATTAAGTATTTCTTACCCTCAAGACTTTAGACAGGTACTCTTTACTTTTTATATAATTTTAAAAAAATAAATTATTAAAGCCGTACTAATTTAATACAGGTATAAAATATTTCTAATAATATCCCTCACCCATAAATAATAGCCTCCACCTCAGTATCCTGGAATACTGGTAGTAATAAATGTGGTTATAGGACTATCCATAATGAATAATGATCGTAATTGTATGGAGGTTTATACAAATAACTCCCCTGAATAAAACCATTCATACTAGCTGAGCCTCACCATTGACTGCTTCATTCCACTCTCAACCCCTACTTAAATAAATATGAATAAAATATCAATGCTTTTGTTGTATCTTTAAGTAGTTAAAAACAAGACACACAATAATACTCAGCTCTATGATTAACTTCAAAAATACATACCAAGCATATTATTATTACTTAGTATATTATGCTTATTAATTTGACGTGATTCTCAAATGACAACAATACATATTAGGATTAGTTTGTACAGGTTAAACGTTTAAACTATGCCATCACACTTTGATTTGACTAATTTTGTTGTTAACTAATTATTAATTAGTTACTAACTAAAGCATAAATGTGGAAACATTTATTAAGTACATAAGACATGCAATGATCAAACACAATTCAATACGGACCTTTATCCTAGGAGTGTTTAGGTTAATGTTATGGAGGGTTGCGGTGGTTTAATCAGATTTTAAATCCTAAGATTAAGTGGTAATATATTCATTTCTAATAGTTAAAGCTTTAAAACATCTTTGAAGGAACAAGTGTCGACTTTTGTAAATCTCAATGATGATGTTTTTCTTTATAATATTGCACTACCCATTAAGGAAAAATCGTACGTAAAAAGATTGGGTCTTGTTTTAACTACTCTCAAACGGATTTTTTTTAAGGGGTGGAGATGGAATGAAGCAGTCAATGGCTGCTTTGATGGTTAGCATGGGTGGCAAAAGGTAGGACAAATTCGATCGATATCTTTGCGGGATGGTCCACAACACATTTTTGCCTTCACCATTCCAACAGGACTGCGTGAACCCTTTTTTTCGAGGATTTGACTTTACAGCTGCCATGCGGCCTTCAGTTTTTTTTCTAAAAACCAAAAAAAAGAAGAGCCGAGTCATCTTGAAGTCTAATCCTCACCACCCCCCCTCGCCACCCGGGGCTCAGTTGTTCCTCGGAACGATTGGGTGACGAGAGGGGATCGACAATCGCGTCTCTCTCTGTTCTTTTTCGCTGTGGCTAATATCTGAAGAGGAGGCCCGACATTGTGGACCTCCCGAATGACCCCTTTTATTCCTTTTAAAACGGGAGCGATTAAGGCGCCATTGAGGCTGCCTGATGCGGCGCGGCCATAACATGGGACTTCTCCGATTGTGTCAGTATTCAGTTTACCCTGCAATAATAAGTCAAAATATATTAATGTGTATTTAGAAGTATTATATTCGTGAAATATAGACTATTAAATGTACAAATTTATTTATTTTTATTTCAACCTTTACTGGGAATTTATTAATCAAAATGTCAAACTTCAATACATATTAAAGGTCTAAAATCTACCTATATGTAATTGATCAGGGGAATGATTGAACCGAAGAAACTATTGAAAGGTTTTCATAGTGGACCTAATTTTACAAGAGATTCAAGTTTATTAAGAGCTTTTAAATAATATATATATATATATATAATATATATATATATATATATATTATATATATATATAAATATAATTATATTATATATATATAATATATATAATATATATATAACTATACTAATATATATATATATATATATATTATCTGTCAAAAAAAAAATAAAATTAACGCACCACTAGGTAAATGACATGGGAAGGTTTAGAAAAAGCTAGAAAACGCGAAGACACTTAATTGGACAATGACAATAACACTGGGTGGATTCCTCCCCAGAAACCGCACGGTTCTGATAGAGTGTGGAGGCCCCAAGGCTGCAGCCCAAATGGTCTCGCCACAGTTAGGGCTCGGTGTTCGGCGCTGCAAACACACAATTTGGTACGTACGGGCAATGGCTGCGGGGCGTTGTTGCGTCTGTCTCCAAATACCGTGGTATGACCCCCCTCTGCATGGAGATGTAATCTGGCCTGACACCGTCATGGTATCTCTCGATGAGTGGAGCGAATGACCTGGACAGTATTTGATTCCCATACGTCCGTTGCAGTGCCGTCGCAGAGGCCGGAGGTTCGCGTGTGGGCTGTTGCTGCGTCTGTCAGATCGACAGTTTTCAGGATATCCACAAAATGCTTCGTGTTTGATGGTCCGGACTATATGCTGGCCACTTAAACGCCGTAATTTGAACGTCCTAACGGTAGTCTTTAACATTATGCCTTGTGTGGTCTTGCATTGTCATTGATTAGGATGAAAGAGTCACCGATGTAGGGCATATGGCCACGGACATATAGTTCTAGGATGTGCTACTGTGATATACCCTTACGGCCTGTATTGAGTGCTCCATCGAAGGATGTGCAACTCCGTTTAGTCCCGAAAGAGAATGGCTCTCCACAGACTATAACCGACCACCTCCAAACGGCGGGCACCTGCCGACACACTGCATTGCGCGACACCTCTCCGTCAGTTCTCGCGCTATAACTCCTAACACGCCTGCCTTTGGCGTACAGAAACCTGCCTCTCGACTCGTCCGTAAAAGATCACCTTTGACCAATCGCCGACCGTCCAATGGATGTGTTCTCGGGCAGAATGCCAGTTCGCGGCCCTGTGCCATGGTGGGCGTGTGGACCTATAAAACAGGGCTCCGGGGCCGATAATTATGTTCCCCAAGGCGTCGACGCACTGTATTGTCACTCACCCGGTGCCGTGTACCTCCGCCAGCTGTATCTTCAGATGTCGTGCCGTTTGTGTGACTCTCTCGTAATGCACGCAGACTATTTAAATCGGTCTTCCACGGTGTCGTGGCCCTGGGCCTACCTTGTCCTCGCGGCGATCATGTGTCAGGGTATCCTTGGCACCGTTGGACCACCCGCTGCACATCGTTGTGTGCTGGGCGACACCGAACGGTCGACAGTGCCCGGACCCGTGTCTTCGGCGTGATGTTGTTATCTGGCACGCACTGATCTCTTGACAGTTGACGGACTACACTATCCTCTCCATTGTTTATCGGAGTCGCTTCGTACGTGAATTATCCCTCGCTCGAATTATACCCCCGATTTAACCTACCCCCACCTCTCCCAGGTCTATTACGTGGTTTATGTTTTCTGATTTTTGAAAAGTAATTATATATATAGTATATATATATATTATATAGTAATATATATATAATTATATATATATATATATTTATATATAATATATATATATATAATATTATATATATTATATATATATAATATATTATATATATTATATATATTGTATTTCAGTTAAAATCAATCTTAAAATTCTCCTTTAAAGGAATACTACATTCAAACATTCATGGCAAAAAATACAAAAACTTCTTCAGTGTTATGAGAACAAGATATACACTTTTGATTAAGAGAGGTTAATAAAACTACCTTATTTAAAAGCTAAATATTTAATTTAATAATCTTTATAACTTTATCCTTGTTTATCTATCTATCTATTTATCTATCTATCTATCTATCTATCTATCTCTATTTAATGTATCTATCTATCTATCTATCTAATCTATCTATCTATCTAATCTATCCTATATATCTCTTCATTTTCAGCCTGAGAGCGAGCGAAACTGACCAGACATGTTTAATATGAGCTCTATGTTTTAAAAGAGGTGATTTTCTCATAGAAACCTTTATCTCATGAAGTTATCGCGATAATCTATCTATCCTATCTATCTATCTATCTATCATCTATCTATCTATTCTATCTATGTCTATCTATCTCTATCTATTCTATCTTATTTCTATCTATCTATCATATCTATCTATCTATCTTTTCTACTATCTATCTATCTCTTTCAGTTTTCAACCTGAGAGAGGAACTTGGTAAGAATGCTAATATTTCAATGAGCACAAGTTTTAAAAGTAAACCGAAAGACCCTAAAAAAGCAAAAGCGCGGGAAAAAGCCATTAATGAAAGGTTAATGATTCAACAAATTCTTGGAACTGGAAATAAATGATATCCTTTGTTATGCTACGACAGCGCTGGATATTGTAGACTATAATATTAATGTGTTACTTTTTTATGATGCAAATAGGATTAAAGAAGCTAAACAAAGATTAGTTCATATTATTAAAGATGAGATATAACGGAGATGGTGTGATAATATAATCAGGACTAACAAGCAAGATATAAATATGATAGGTCTAGCAACCACAACAAAATGGGGAAAATTTTGTCTAAATTTGTAGCAGAAAATTCCTTTTAGGAGTCACTTGCTAGCTTTTTTTTGCACAAGTGAAAATTGAATAACCTAAGAAAGGCCTTACACATCTAACCAGACGAAGTTGATGAAATTGAAGGAGTCAAACAATCAAGTTAATTTAAAAAGTTTGCAAAAATTAACTGAAAAAAAATATTTCTAGCGGAATTTGTAAGTGTAAGATGGAATTGGATTATGATTTTTCATACCAGCCAGATCAAATTTCATATCGCTATCGATTGCATGAATCCGAACACCTTTGACAAAATCAAAATTAAGCGTGTTATTAAGTTTCAAAATAAATCTGATATTGTAATAAAAGAGCGTTCACACCTTTAAATAATATTTTTTAAAAAAAATTTAAATCTTTGCTACCAAACGTAACTTAAAATAACCTTACTTAACGTAACATAACCTTACTTAACGTAATCAAATTTATATTATTATATAATTTATTTCACTTTCCATCGTTTCAATAAACAACAAAACAACAAGTTATATAAATAAATGGGAAAGCCCAAACTTGCTCGCGATGCGAACGCCAGTTCTACATTTATTCGTAGCGTATCTATGCGGAAAAAAAAATTAACTTCAGGCTCGGGGGACAGGGATAATGGGCATGAGCCAGGAAATTTTACTTGGCATTAGGAAAATTTTTGACAAACTAAACGATGACAGATTGTTTGTGTGTTTCCTTGTCTGTGTCTATCTATTAGTCTATCTGTCTGCCTGTCTATCCCTTTGTTTTTCTGTTTCGTTCCCTTGATCCAACTTTACATAATTAAATTTTATGAAAAATTTTCTTAATAAAATAAATTTAAAGAATATTGCTGATAATAATAAATCAGTCGAGTCAAGTGTTAGTAATAGCTGATAGAAATACTTTAAAACTTTTTTTTATCATTTAGATTTAATCTTACTAATATTTAAAATTCGTTTTCTATTGGGTATTTTTGGAATGATTTTTCCAAAAAAATTATGATGAATATATTTTACATATTTAAGTATTGGGAATGTGCCTGATAAGTTTTGGGGATGTGGAAGTAAATTTTGGTCAGTTTTATTAATCCATTAATATATTAAATATTAATATATTTTATATATATTAAAAAATAGAGCTGAACAGAAGGTGATTACAAAAAAACATATTAGACGGTAGGAGTTAAAGCACAGAAAGGGCATGATGAATATATTAATTTTATGAAGACATTGAAAAACATAGACAGTAAGAAGTCATCTAAATCTATCAAAGACTGTCCGAACCAGAGCTCCAGTATATATGCATTCAGTCTAAGCTAAAAAGATAATTCTACACAAGAAACAACAGCCATCACATTCACTGATTTCTATTTATTTAACACAGCAACTACTACTTAATTAACGTAGGGCAAGGCAAGGACCAAATTAACCCATAAAGAAAAAACATTGTAAACTACAGATGTCAATAAAAAAATCATACCATGCATTATGAATGTCCCATATTACCGGAATCTCATACAAAACTACAGTATATAAAAACCTACAACCGATAATAGGCAAAGTATGCCTATATTTAAAAAAAATGGAAATAAGTTTAAAAACTGCATAACATCTAAATCATTCATAAACTTATCTAATATCTTCTTATAGGTTGTAAGTTAGCTAAAAGCTATCACATTATGAGGTAAGCATTCCAAAATAAGCTATTTTATTACAGAAGTATTTTTTCCCAGGCAAATTTTTATTTTTTTTCCAATTGTGACTTCTAGTTTTCCTATCATGTTCTCCTTGTCATTGTCAAGAGTTAGAAAACTTTTAAACATCTGAATCATATTCCCTCTAAAAAAAAATCTCCCTTTCACAGATAATACACACAGTTCTTTCAATATCACCTTTTAATCTTTATTTTAACATCACGTATTATTCTTGTTCTGCGCTGAACTGCCTTCAGTAGATCAATGTCCTCCTTAGGTAAAAGATCCAAACACATGCGCAGTTTTCAATTAGCGAATTAACGCAACCATTATAAAGCTTGCCCATTACTTCATTGTTCTTATAAGAGTTCAGAGTGCAAAATCGAGATAATCATGTGTTCATTTCATTTTAAGGCCATTGTTCTAAAAATCAAAAGCATTAGTTCAACTCAGCCTGTTCTCGTTCTACCTGTCACAAAGAAGTTGCTTTCAAGAACTAAACGTCGTTTCCAAACTTCCAAAACATGTTTTTCATAATTCTCCTTGAAATTAGCAGAACTTTTTTCCGTTATTAAGTATAAAGACTTTTTTTCTGTTGAAAATTCAACAATCAGATTGGTTCATTCTTTTTTATCTCACTTTATCTTACACTTTGCCAAAAATACGTCCTCTAAAGTTTTCCCTCTCTTTTTTAACTTGTTTTTCTTAACTGCTCTACAACTTCCGTGCTTTCTGCCAAATCTGAAGTGTGAACTCAAAGTTTTGCAAAATATTAATTTTATGATTACAGTTTTATTCCTCCTTCCCTTCCTTCTAATTGACTTATGCATAGCAATATAACTCTTTTTTTTTAATACCGTATGTGATTTTTGCTACCTTGGAGTTTAATATTAAGAAGATATACGTATAGTCATTGTTACAATCCTTCTGTGATTCTCAAAAAATATTCCATCAAGCTTGCAATCTCCTTTAGTAAACTGCTTTACCACTTCTTTTCAACTTCTATCTTCCCTTCGTGATGGCAGTGAAGTCTCACTCAGTATTTCTGAAAAAGTAACAATTTCTATCTTTTGACTATGTCTTATTCTCAAATTTTAGATCTTCCAAAGTTTTCGAATCTATTCTAAATCGAATGATTTAGAAACATTTTAATTCATTTTATTTTATCTCAGATCACCTGTTTGATCTGCAAATGAGATAATCAACTTTAAGTTTTCAACATTCCATTCGTGCTTTCTAACTTTTTATTTTCTACCTTTTATCATTTCGTTGATACTTGTGTGGTGGTTTACATCCTGCCTTGGTAATCTGCATCATCTCGTTCAATCAATTGCCCTTATTCAACCTCAGCCGAAAAGGGATAGTCTTCTCAACCTTATATCGTCTTTTAGATTTGACCTATGTTCTTTTCAAAGTTTCCGAATTTATAATTAACATAAATATTTGGAAAAATTTTAAACTTTTTAATCTTATCTCAGACTAATCTAATTTCATCCATGATAGCCAGTATGGCTTCTATAATGAACGATCTATTCGTGATTTTCTTTCCCTTCTATATAACTGTTGTTAATCCGTTGTTCGGCTTATCTGTGAATCCTTTGCTGTAATTCTTGATATGCCGATTGTTTCAAAAAAAGCATGGCACAAATTTTTTAATTATAATATTTTTTATTTCGATATCAATCCCTCTCTCGGAAACCTGCTCTCTGGTTGTTTTATACTGCACTCGTAAGGTAGAGGCTAACTTGGTTACTCTTGAATGTGATAAAGAGTATGATTTGATTTTGTGGTTCGTAGAAGGAGAACCTGCATTGAAGTATGTATTGGATGTTTAATCAGTGAGGGGTTTAGGAATGGATTATCGGATCGATTTATGTTTGCTCTATGAGCTCAACAATTTAAGTTAGTGGAGTGGCCTACTTGGACTCGACGGGCGCAGGGTGGGGCTGGGGGGGGGGTGGGTGTAAGGAAGTAGTGAGGAGAGCAAAACGGAAAAGGGTGGTGTAGGAGAGCAGTGATACACGGGAAGGGGAAGTCGTGGGTTAAAATTAAGAGTGAGAAGTTATTGAGAGCGAGAAGGTAAATAAGTGAAAATTCCTAGGGTCAGCAATTTCTAAAGGAACTAGGTGAGTGTTTTAACCCTAGAAATGTTAGTCATACTTCACGAAGAGACTACCAGAATAAACAACTAGAGTTTTGTGAAGAATTTCTTAAGACGCCTTAGAACACTCGACGAAGACGCCTTAGAACACCTGACGAAGGCGCCTTAGGACACCTGACGTACCAGAGTAAACAACTAGAGTTTTGTGAAGAATTTCTTAAAACGCCACCCGACGAAGACGCCTTAGAACACCTGACGAAGGCGCCTTAGGACACCTGACATACCAGAGTAAACAACTGGAGTTTTGTGAAGAATTTCTTAAGACGCCTTAGAACACCTGACGAAGACGCTTTAGAACACCCGACGAAGACGCCTTAGAACACCTGACGAAGGCGCTTTAGGACACCTGACGTACCAGAATAAACAACTGGAGTTTTGTGAAGAATTTCTTAAGACGCCTTAGAACACTTGACGAAGACGCCTTAGAAAAACCAGACGAAGACGCCTTAGAACACCTGACGAAGGCGCCTTAGGACACCTGACGTTTTAGAATGTTTAGCAAAAGTAAGAATGAGATCCTTCCAAAACATATCTACAGTAAGAGGAAATACCAAGAATATTAATGACAGGAATTTGGTTTGAGTTGCCTGCTTATGAAGATGTAATTGAATTAAAGATTATGCGGAGAAGAAAGAGAAAAGAACTGAGCTTTTGAGGCATTAAAAACAAAAAAATTTTCTCTGCCCCAATTAGAAATTCGAGAAATATTATGTCTTTGTTAGTCCAAACTTTAAATTGTGCAAGTCAACTCACTTTAAATTAGAATAATACTATATTATTGATTATTATATTTATAATGTTATATTATTGTTTTGAGATATTATATTTATATATAATAAATATACTAATATATTGTATAATATATATATATATTAATATTATTATATATATAGTATTAATATTATATTTAATATTTATATATTCATATTTATATTATAGTATTTATATATTTATGATATATATATTTAGATTTTGATAGCTCTTCGAAATATATAAGGCTTGATATTATAGTATATATATTATTATTACTTTATATATTTATATATATATATATATGATATTATTATTTATTGGGTAATTATAGTATTATTCATAATACTATTTATATAGTATTTAATATATATATAGTTATTTTATTATATTATATATATTAGTATATTATATTATATATATAAATTTTATTTATTATATAGATAGCGTGGGCCGGATATTGGGCGTTCGTGTCACGGTATTTTTTCGATACATTTGTCAATGGTATTAAGTTATTTGGCTTCTTGCATGTCATCCCGGATCGTCTTCACTTCGGAAGATAATTGAGTATATTTAATGAATCTATGAGTCCTTCGATATATATAATATATTTAGTGATGATAAATGGTATATCATATTATGTTTAGTATATATATAAGTAATATAGTACATATATATACATATACTATATATTATAATTATATATTATATTATATACTATATAATGTTGAGAGAGAGAGAGAGGAGAATAGAGGAGAGAGAGAGAGTTGATACTTAATTAACTTTGCGAAAATTGCGGATCATATTGTCGATATATAGCTTCACAAATGAAATGAGACTATATTGGCTTTTAAAATTTTCTCCATTGAAAATCTGAGGTGTTGTAAAGTACAAATATATGATTATATATATTTATATAAATATTTATATAATAAAATATATATAGCTATTATATAGATATAGTATATATATATATTATATATTATATATTATTATAAATATTATATTATATTTATGTATATCTATATTATATATAGTTAGTATATATAAATAGGGGGTGGTCATATTATTTCTTATATACTGAAGTTTTCATTTTTGTCTATTTGAAAGCGAATGGTTTCTTACGAAATTTATTGCATATGATGAAAGTTGACAAATTCGTCTGGCGTTAACACAAGATTGTAACACACCACCTTCAGCCGTACTTATTATTACCATAAAAAAATCCAGAAAGTATGTACCATATGGATATATATAAGTATATATAATATATATATATAATATTTATTATATAATATATTATATATATATAAGATATTTATTATATAGTATGATAATAATTATATATGAATGGCTTTTGGGGGTAGGCATAGTAGGCAACGCCGAACGATAGAGCCAAAAATATTAAAATCAGCATATATTATATAGTATATATATTATATATATAATAAAATATATATAATATAATATATATTATATATATATATATAATTAATATATATATATATATATATAATTATATCTATATAGTTAAGGTATACATTATATTAAGATGTCTCACTATATTTTATATATAATCTATATATATATGAACACTCTACCATGCCGTACACCGTGTGTATATCTTCCTTCACATAGATAGTAGTTGGTGAAAAACTGTGGAATCTGGTCGTTATAGTCTTCGAAGCGAAAATAAGATGTAAGAGTTCGTAGTCTGCGGTTGTAGTCATAGGCAGACGTGTGGTTTTGTCTAGGATTTTCTGGTAAGCGATCTTTGTTATTTATATAATTACCTTAATTGCTTAAGCAAAATAATAATTATTTTTATATACTATATGTTTAATTTTCCTGTTCTTAATGTGTAACAAGATTATTCATACACATGATTTATATTTTTAAATTACGTTAGTTTAATTAGATAATATTGAACTGAGGTAGAACTTAAGTGTGAATAAATACTTGATACTTTCAATAAAAACAGAGAAGCCTCTCATAGAGAAAAGAATTGCGTTGGATTCTCAGGCGCGATTACTTACGTCGCGCGATTGTTACTTGAATGCTGCTGCGCACGTCAGAAGTAGTTTTCGTAATATTATGTGATATTGGTTTTATTAATGAATTTCGTTAGTTGATTTTTCTTGGTGGAATGTAGGTTATATGATATATTTAGCGAATATTCTCATATATGTTATTATCATTAGTATTAATGTATTAATTTGTAATGTAGATTGGTTTGTAAAATATCGTTGAGAAGTGGTTATGTTAGTTATAATAAATCACTTGGGTATACTTATTAAGTACATTTTAAATATAAAAAATCTAAATGATTAGTCAAAGGTTCTACCAATTAAAATAAATAAAATTTCACAATTATTATTTATTGCATATCTGCTATATATGTATGCCATTATTTCCTAGTTATACTGGAAGTTTAAGTCAAATATTTCTCAGGCTAGTAAGTGGATTTTAATCTATTAAACTTTAAAATATGCAGATTATTATGGTAAAATTGTAATATTCCCCAAAGGAAAATCCGACCATAGCTGGAGCCGAAATGTTTGATTTTACTATTAGTATATGCAATAGAATATCAATGTACAGTTCTGATAGTTAGTGGAAGTTAATAAGCGCTCTTTAATAAAGCACTAAAATTAACCGAATTAATGTACCATTATTATGTTACTTTCTTCCATTTGATTTTAAAAAATGCAAAATTTTCTTAACTTTTTTAAGTTACACGATTATAGAATTGAACTTTTGTCGGAAATTTTGAAGAGCTTTTTTAATTTGGTTTTAATGACGAACTGAACTGTTGCTACTAGGATGTTTAGAATATTGATCAAGCCACATTTTTGCCCGCTGAAGAGTAGGGGGAGGAATATTTATTCACCATTAAGGAGTAAATATCATCTGAACCGTTGATTTAACGAAATCTTAATATTTTCTTGAAAAATTGCTTAGCTAATAAGTCCTATCATTACCCCATAAATATGTAAGATAAAACTGACTAGTATATATATATATATATAATAATAATAATATACTAATAAAATACAAAAGACTTTTACAAGAATAACTATTATAATAATTAATAAATAACATCATATACTATAATATATATATATATATATATATATATATTATATATATTTCTTTAGGTATGATACATTTTATTATGTATAGCTATGGATATATATATTGTAATAAAATATTTTACAAATATAATTATAGTAATATATATATCTATAATATATATATATATTAGTATATATATATATAGTATATATATATAATATATACTACCACACCCAGACCAACACCACCAACAACCAACCCCTACCCCACCACATATATAGTATATCTACCAGGGTTCATCACTGAAATTTTGAATTTAATTCCTGACTTCTGACAACATCAGCAAATTTCCCTGATCGACGTGATTGTTATTCTTTGGCGTTAGAAAATATCTATAATCATTATTGCTGCCTATTTACTCAGTTCATACATTAAATATTGAAAATTTACTTTAGAGTTCATCATCATTGATTGAATTTAAAAAAATATTTTTTTTTTAGTAATCAGCTTATACCTTCCCCATACCGTTCCGTCAACGCACTCTCTTTTTATTTTTTTTCCAAAAGTAAACAGGTTTTATTAACAAAAAAAATAAATTAAAGAACTTACTTATAGCCTAGGTGATAACGTCCACTGTGATCACAAAATTTCTAAATGGGGAGATTTTAGGTTAACTTTTTCTCAAGCATCTGAATATTTTGAATCAGAAAGACAAATCATTTTCTTTCCTCTCTATCTGTCATCTGTCTCTTCTCATCTTCAAGTGTATAGATGGGATGGTAATTTCTTTTTTCAAACCTGTGTTATTCTCTTCATCCTAATCATATGCCGTTCTCTGTTTAGTGATCCTTTGAGATGTTGCCTATTAAATTCTACCTATGGGACAGCGCTCTTAAAATTGTCAACATTTTTTGAGTGATAGGAACTTTATAAATCCTTTCCATGAGACTTATAGCACTGTGAACTGTTCTTTGAGAAAATCAGACTAATGTTCTTTCAGATTTCTCCACTAAAATTGCTTAATTTATAGAAAACCTCCTTTCCACTGTCTGCATTCCATGCGAAAATATGCAGTCTAATTTAATATTTTGCACATATCTTCACAAAAAACACAATCAAGGTCTTCTGAAGACGAATCACACGATTCCAAAAATATTTTTGAATTTTATCAAGGGGTAGAATAACTTCACTGCAAAGTAATGTGTATTGTGCTTTTGCTTTTCTAGAAATATAGGGACAAGTCCATGGTTTATCACATATTTACATTTCATTCTCAGCCCCATTTTAAAAATTTGATAGTACCCGATATCATGGAACATAATTCAATGTTTCCCCTATATTGCACAGCGAGTTTAAACGACATTTTATCATTCCACCTCCTTTATCCCAATAGTATTTCAGTATCTTGTAACATCATATCATATAAATAAAAAAAGAACTAGATATAGAATAAACAAAAAAACTAAAAGTATATTGGTTGGCCTATTAATAGAACACATCAGGGTCATTTAGCATCAGTTTGAGTAGGGTTTAGAAGTTGATGGAATGGCATACTTTTCAAGTGCATACACTTTCACTAATATTTGTATTATTAGAAACATAACGAAATAAGTTTTCAATTGATGGTTGATCTGGCTGAGTTTGGTTAAATTCAATGAGTTTCCCCTCTTGATATTGTGAAACTTCGGCTTAGCGTCCCATACAGTTTAGATAGATAGTCTTCTTAAGTGATTTTACAGTATTTGCTTTGAAACTTTAAATCCTTTAACCCAACCACCTGATAAACTGTGCGCATTCAGTATTGACACATCAAGCCACTGGTCTCCGCTAAATTAGTTTTCTATCATAGTTTGAAAGTTATATTTATAAATACGTAATAATATACCGTTATACTGCACAAAAATCCAAAATTCACTTCAGTAAATTTATTAAACAAATACCTCAAAAAGTATAATCCATAAAGAAGAAAAAGATATAAACAGATAAGTCATAAGTCTACAGTCTACAAACCATCTTATTACCAATCACCTTCAATCGGAAAGGATGAACTTGGAACATATACTCTACGACATGGAATAGGAAGAATATTAGGAGATAGTGAACTCTAAAATAGAAAGAAACAGGTATAGAATAGATTTTATGGACTGTCATTCCTGCCCATCTTTTCATTCATCCTATCAATAACAATACTAATAATTCTAATATTACCACGATAAGTAGGACAAAAAAATCTCAAAATTTATGGTTGGTTCATGGATCATTCTTCATATTTTTGAAATTTAAAAATCCTACTCTCCTATAACTCTTGTTCCTGACTCTTCCGCTGACTAATTTTTTTTTTTCTGACTTTCCCCCTGACTTTCCAGAAAGGGTGTGAGACCGATATATATATATATATATATATACTATATATAATATTAACAATAGTATATATAAGTATATATATATATATATATTATTATATAACTATATAGAGGGCGAAGAGAAGAGCAAGAGAGGAGAGAGAGAGAGAGAGAGAGGAGAGAGGAGAGAAGAGATGAGAGAGAGAGAGACAGAGAGAGAAAGAGAGAGAGTATGAGAGAGAGAGCGTGAGAGAGAGAGACAGAGAGAGAGGAGAGAGGAAGAGAGAGAGGAGATGCAGAGAGAGAGGAGAGGAGAGAGAGAAAGAGAGAGAGAGAAGAAGAGTGAGAGAGAGAGAGAGACGAGAGAGAGAGAGAGAGATGAAGAGAGAGAGAGAGAGCAGAGAGGAGAAAAGTAGAGAAGAGAGAGAGAGAGAGAGAGAGGAGAAAGAAGAGAGAGATGATGAGAGAGAGAGATGAGAATGAAGAGAGACGAGAGAGAGAGAGAGAGTAGAGAGATGGAGGGAGGAGAGAGAGAAGAGAGAGAGAGAGAGAGAGAGAGAGAGAGAGAGAAAGATAGATGAGAGAGAGAGAGAGAGAGAAGAGCAGAGAGAAAGAGAGAGAGTAGAGAGAGAGGAGAGATGAGAGAGAAAATGAGATGACGAGAGAGAGAGAGAGAGAGAGAGAGAGAGAGAAGAGTAGAAGAGAGAGAGAGGAGAGAAGAGAGATGAGATGAGAGAGAGAAGGAGAGAGGAGATGAGAGAGAGAGATGAGATAAGAGAAGAGAAAGAGAAGAGAGAGCAGAGATGAGAGAGAGAGAGAAGAGAGACGAGAGAGAGATTTGATTAGCATAAGAGAGTAAATTTTGTTGAAAAAGATATGACTTCCGTGGACAACCGATTTCGGTTTTAGAGCAGTGAACACCGCGGTTGCAGAGTTGAGGTTGTGTAGACCTGTGACACCGCGTTGCGTTTCATTATAATGTGGTTGAATCGATTTGCGGTTATTCGATTCCATCCACTAATTATATATATATTATATATTATATATATATATATATGTATATACTATATACTATATATATATAATATTATATATATATTATATATACTATATAATATTATATATATATAATATATATATGATATATATATATAATATAGTATATATATATTTGTTGGTGTCCTGGGGCAGGAGGCTGGCTAGTCCCTCCCACTGAATGACTCCTCAAGTAGCCTCCGGTAAAAGACCACTTTATCTAATTGACAACGTCGCTTCATAGCTCTTCAACATCAATAGCCTCCTCTACTAAGATGGTTCTCAAGCAACTACTATACTCTCCTTCAATTGGTGACCAACGGCAGTATGATCATGTGCCATGATGGCACCACGAAACATCAGCAGCATCCATCCAACATCAATGTTCCTTTCTACTGGGCGCTGCTAACTGTTTATTGGATTCTCTGTGCGGCCTGTACTCCGTGCTTCTCACTTGTGCAGGTCGGAACAACGTCACGTAAGAGTACAGTATGGTTTGGTCGAAGGATGCTTCTTGGTTCTGATGCTCAGTGATTGAAGTGTGCAACACCCTGGCTCTTCACCTTGACAGCTCTTCCGCCAATCTTCTTCTAACTTTAACCGACGTCTCCGTGGCCCTACTCTTTCGCCTTTTCTCCACAGGGTCCGGTCGAGCGGACTGTCTCGCGCAGTGGCTTGTCACTTGGGGTAAGTCTATGCGGGACTGGAAACTAGCGTGAGTTTCTCCTGTGGCGTCTGGGCAGGATGGCTTGCCTAGCCCCAACTACTGACTCTAATGGCCACAGCTCTCCGGGAAGAACGCAAGCTGTTTAAATAATGAAACATGCCTAAACCGCCGCTTCAGACAGTGAGTTCTAACAATCCCCCTCGTCTTTTCTCTTTCTCCATCTTTGCTTAACCTAACTTAACCTTAACTCCAACACATTCTCACAAAGACAATACCTTCCCTCCCTTCAATATATACTACTATATTATACTATATATATATATCTAATATCTATATATTACTTTTATATAATATATATATATTATATACTAATCAAAATATACTATATATATACTTATATATATTATCTAAATCTAATATATAATATAAATAGTATATATATATATATACTATATATACTTCTGAGTTTTGTACATTGAACCACCACGACAGCCCAAAGCAAGATAGGGGGGAGAAATCCCAGCATGACATCTGTTAGTGGCGTGACGTGATATTATGTGGTGCACAATGTGGGAATTCGTTGGCCGTGCACAAGGGTCCTTTGGTCGGTTGACAGGGAAGCTATCACTCACACAATATTCGGGCTCCCCACTGGCTTGTTAAATAATTTTTCTAAGTTTCAACACAGAGTACCCTCGCGTGATCTCAACACAACCTGGTTCGTTCGCGATCCAGGCGCACACTCCTGTCGCCCATATACGCTGAGATCCACGATATGCGCCTTGTCAGAGAGCAGGATAATAATCAGTTGATCTTGGAAGTGAATCTCTTGTTTGGAATGGGCCATCCGTAGATACCTAAATCACAGCTCAGAGCGAATAAAGAAACTCGCGGGCCATTTTATTTTGGCCCCCCTCGACTATCCTCTCTCTCCGTCTCTCATTTCAGCTGACGAGTTTCATCAATTTTATTGGCCAAGGTACCCCTGCGTGAGAGGCCGCTCCAACATTCAGGTATTGGATTTGCTTTCTGCTTAAAGAGAGTTGAGCAGAGCCCCGCCTCGGGCCCCCGAAACTGTTTGTACCACACGCTTGGAAAAATACCTACTCACAGGTCGCTCAGTGACTTACTGATTGTGTTTTATAGGATGAAGAGGGGCTTTTAAAGTCGACTGCAGAGGGCGCGTCTTGAAACCAATAGATATTCAGAAACATTAAATGTACATACAAGGGGTTTTGGTTAGGGGATATCTAATATTCGATAACTCGCAATAATACGGACAGGGCGAAATCATTATATCCGACAATTAATTTTCTGCTCGTACATAAAAATCCTGATAAGCATCGTTGAGTGAAGGCAGTTAAAAATCGAGGATGAAGGTTGGGATCATGAAAAGAACAAGGCAGTTAGTACTGCACCTACCCTGCGTCCCAGGCTGTTTAGATGCCGTCAGTAACATACTGAGAGTAAATGCACCCGTACCGTAAACTGTGGGCACTGACTCTCCTTTAATAGCGCATTTCCGGGGTGGCTAAATTTGCAGCAGAAGAGAGGGAGAGAGAGAGAGAGAGAGATGAGAGAAGAAGAAGAGAGAGAGATGAGGAGAGAAGAGAGGAGAGAAGAGAGAGAGGGAGAGAGTGAGAGAGAGTAGAGAGAGAGGAGAGAGACGAGAGGAGAGAGAGAGAGCAGAGGAGAGAGAATGATGCAGAGAGGAAGCGAAGAGAAAGAGTGAGATGAGAGATGAGAGAGAGAGAGCAGAGAAGAGAGACGAGAAGAGAGAGAGAGAGAAGCAGGAGAGCAGAGAGAGTAGATGAGCAGATGAGAGGAGAGAGAGAGTGAGAGAGAGAGTAGAGAGAGAGAGGAGAAGGGAAGAGATCGAGAGATTGAAAATTGAAGCAAGAGAAGGGAAGGTAGAGAGGAGAGAGAGAGAGGAGAGAGACATTAGAAGAAGACGAGAGAGAGAGAGAGAGGCGAGTAGAGGACTCCTGAGAGAGAAGAGAGAGAGAGCGAGAGAGAGGAGTGAGTAGGAAGGAGCGAGAGAGAGAGAGAGAGAGTAGCAGAGAGAGAGAGAGACGAGAGAAAGGGCAGACAGAGAGAGATAGAGAGATGAGAGAGAGAGAGAGGGGATCGAGAGGA
>JABUQX010003926.1:17500-40861 GCA_015478945.1 Trachelipus rathkii | reverse complement strand
CTTTTCTTTAATGTTTTTATCCCAATTAAGGCCCTCCGATCCAAATTGTTGTGTAAATGCGCAATATTACCCTACACTAACATTCCTTTTTATCCGAAGTCTTTCTTTTATCTGAAATTACTTCCCAACAGAATCTTACCTGAAGATTAAATATGGGTATATGAGCTCGTTATAAATTGACAAGACTTATTGTTTTTTTTTTTTTTTCTTTTTTTTTTTTTTTATTTTAATTTTTTCTTTTTTACCGATGGATACACTTAGTTAATTTAACCGAAAAGCACATGAAATTTTACTTGGGCTTTGGAACGAATACCGAAACCTTCCTCACACTAAATGCCTAAGTTCAATCTTTAATATCATGATTTAGTCATAATTATACTTTTCAGCAACCTCAACGCACTTTATTTTCAGACGCCCCATATACTCCCTTTTAACGGTACCGCCCCAATATATCCTTTTAGATAAATTCTCCTTCCAAGACATGCAATAACCTTTAAAAAACCCAGTAAAATAAGATCAATCGAAAGATAAAGAAGACTTGCCACCCCAGGGATCGAACCACTGGATGTCGCTACTGAGAATTATCGAATTTCCGACGTTATTACGAATAAATTTAAATCTGAATATAATTCTTTAAAATCTGAAGATCGCGATGAAGACAAGAGAATACCAATATGAAAGTATCCCGACAACCATCTGCTTTAAGAGTTGTACCTGTAAATTTTAACTGTTAAAGCGAGTGGGTACGGCATAGCAACAATGCAGTGTTCTTCAAACCTCAACAGAAAGGGGAGAAAGAACCCTTATATATCTCCCCAATTTAATCTAAAATTACACCCTATTGAAACCCAAAATCTTATGTCGGCAACCCGTTGCTAATGCGTTTCTAATCAAAGTTTTTGACCTAGACACGGACTCACAGTAAAACCTTCGTTGTAGGTTGACTTCTCATTCGCCAACATCCAGCTGTGGTTCGACCTCCAGTACGCGGCAAGTCTTGTCTTCTGAAACTCTTCGGCCCTAGCCCGAATGTAATACTACACATAAAGGCAAATTTTTCAGTGTGTTTCTACTTGTTAATGCAATCTCGCTTCCAATTCACGTATTTAGATAATTAATATTATGTCATATCATATGTACACTCCAATAAATTCATCACTTCTCCTGTGAATTTAACTATTAGAGTGCCCATATATGTGCATACACACACGCACATACACCAGAAAAACACAACCACACACACACACACACACACACCACAACATACTCACTCAAGTTTAAAAGTAGGAACTACTCAAATCTCCTATATAATAATAATAATAATAAATACTATACTATATAAGTATCTACAAATTTAATCCTTACAGCTATCGTCTCTATCTCTCCCTACGCTAACTAATGTAACATAGCTTTATTGAATCAGGACTTCCAACAATAATATATCACAATACAACAGATAATAATAACTATATATCTAATATATATATACCCAACTACCGTATATCCCTAGTAATCACACAAATATACCATTCTACCACATACTAATTACCTACACACACCGAATATCAATGATATATATAATATAGATCCATATAATAATATATATATAATTTATATATATATATAGATATACATTATATACAAAAGTCAGCATGATTTTTTAAAAGTCTACTTTTTTGGACGTAAAATGTATACCATCCGGATCTCTGGATTCGGACCATAGACTTGTTAGTTTGCTTGTGACATATATGGTTCTTATTACAAAGTCGATATTTAATTAGTTTATCAGATGCTAAAAACTTTGTTATGTAAACATTAATCCCCTGGTCAATGTTGATAGTAGCCGATTGGGTTATGATAAAATTTTTCTTAATTATAATAGTAAAATTACAATTATTTATAAAAAGTTAATCACTAATATTTAGAGATATGCGGGGAAAAGTGGGAATTAGGTTAAGTTAGCAGCTACTCTATCACTTACTGCAGTGAAATTGTTGAATGTTTGATGTATGGCCTAGCAAGGTCATACAGGAACGATAAAATGGTTAAATAACATTAAAAAGAATAACAATCTGCTGGTTTGTGATTCATAACAAAAGAGCTCTATTTTATTCGAACTTAATGTTTTGTCACCGCCGTGGATTACATTTAAATATGACTTTAATCCACCTACACAATAGTTGATTCTTAATTTTTGACTTATCTACAAAAAAGAATAATAAACAAAATGGTTATAAAATTAAAAGATAGGATAAGGTTAATATATATTACTCAAGCAGAAGAATTTATCTTTACCGATTTGTTTCAACAAATAAGTTAATTAGGCACCTAATCACCTTAATCAATGAACGTGAAACTGTCGGTGGTAGGCGGCGTTTGGCAGCTGATTAGAAGCTTTGAATCATTGTGATCAATTGAATATAATTTTTTAGGCACAAAAAAGAAACTAAAATTTGCTTAGTTGTAAACAAAAGCTTTTTAATATAACATACCCTGTCTCATGCAAAGAAGACATTTTCTGTCTAGTTTGTGGATCAACCCACTACCAACAATATCATATAAACAGTTAACAGCTCAAGCCTTAGAACATGCGGAGATTGACATGGTGGAAATGGAAAGGGGGTAGGAATCATCAGTCTACTAATCTCCGTTAACAATTCCAGGCCATGTTTATGTAACAGGAAACACGGTGAAAATATATTTTTCTTCTAGTGTTTATAACTTATTTCCAGGACCTCATTTTTTTTCGCTTAGCTCTTCCAGCGGGGTTGGTATGATTTTAAAATAAATAGCAACTTAACAACAAATTAAAACATGAAATATTCAAAATTCTTCTTAAACAATTTAGAATATACTTCTAGTTTAAAAAAGAAACTGTGAAGATGGGGATCTGCGGAGATTAAAATAAAATGACAACGTAAAATATATAGGTTAAAGGTCGAAGTTTAGAAACGAAAATATAGAAAAGACGAATAAAACAATGTAACTTTATATTTATAGAAAAGAAAAAGGAGCCATACACAAATTATAAAGTCAGTTTACAATGAAAACTATATGTACTTTGATTAGGAAAAACGGAAACACTGTATGGGTTTGAAACAACGTCACAACTATATCAATGATCTATAATATATAATATATAATATATAATATTTATATACTATAATTATAAATATTATATAATACTATATTCATTATATATAATACATACAGATACCATACTATATATATATATACTACACCATAATATATTTATAGTATATATTATATAATATACTAGAATATATACTATAATTATATAACTATATACATTAATATATATATATACTAATACTATTAATAGTATATATATATCATACATATACATAATATATATATATATATATATTATATATTATACATAATATATATATAAATAAATATACTATAATATATATATATATATATATATATATATATATAATATATATATAACTATAATACAAACTATACATATATAAACTGCACAACAAAAACTCCATTCCATCGCAGTAACCCATCAATTTATATAAGTACAGATCCGTCTTATCTTCAATCCTTCTAATTCGTAAAACTTCCGGGAATTATAACCACAATCCATCACTCCAGTAGACCTTAAAACAACAATCTAAAAATTTAAAAAACTAAAAGTATTAAAAATATTAATAAATATAAATATAACGCATTATAATAATTAGCAATTAAAGGGATGAAAATGAAAAATATAAAAAATATGAAAAGTGATGAAAAGTCAAAAATCCATGAAAAATAAGACAATGTATGAATAAGAAATACCACAAAATTTAGATATAAAAAATAAAAAATAAAAAAATAACAATAATTAAAAGATAAGATATATATCAAATAATAATAAAAGATAAAAAAATAAAAATCAAAAAAGATTAAAAAAATAAAAAATAAAAAAAAAAACTTTAAATTAATAATAATCAATAAAATCAATAAAATAATAATAATAATAATATAATAATAATAACAATAATAATAATCAATAATTAATAATAATAATAATAATAATAATCAATAAATAATAATAATAATAATAAGAAATAAGAATAAGCAATAAGAATAAGAATAAGAATAAGAATAAGAATTTAAAGAAATAGAATAATCAATAATCAATAATAATAATAATCAATAATCAATAATAATTAATAATACATAACCATCCAATCAATAAACAACAAGGCTGTTAACCCACCAAAACACTTTCCAAACCCAGCGAGAAAGGCAACAGCATTACACAGGAAAGCGCAACGAGATTAATGTGTAACTTAGGTGGTTGGTTGTTCAAAAGATTTGAATAACCATATTAGTTACCATAGCTACTATATATATATACTAATTAATATATATATATACACTCATAAAACACTATATATACATATATTACATATACCTATATATTACTATATATATATATATAGTAGAGGTGATTCTTACTAAATCTCTATACTATATATACACAGTGCGCATCCCAGGCATTTTTTACTAGGCCAGTAGAAGGAAGCGAAGAAAATCGTTTTCTCTTGCTATATAATAATAATATAGACATATGGTATATAATATACTATATATATTATATAATATATATACTATATATATATATATATATATAATAATATATATATATATATACTATACTATATCCATATATATACTATACTATATCCAAATATTAAGTTCTAAGGAAAAGACATCGGGAATAATTTATATAAATTTCTAAAATCATATTAACCCGATGTAATCTTGAATCGCCAAGGCATATAGCGAGTGTAACAAATCCGAGATAGCTGCTCAATTTATATGTTCAATATTCGATTGGTATGTCGAGGAGGCCAAGGTCCAGTAAGTCTTCATCTCCAATAGTATTTCTCAAGTAAGGTTTTCCAGACCAAGTCTAATGTTTGAAAACCTTCTTTCAAACTGAAGGCAGTACGACCTGCATTAAAAGCCCAGTATTTGCAACAAGATGTTAACATTTTTTTAAAAACTTGCTGACTTTCGAACAAGAAACTAGTTTCTCTATTGTCGTTTTTGGACCCGATCTGTGCTGTGATGCCTCTTCAACTTCCATAAATCCCCATTCTGCTTTTATTAAATCCTCAATCGGGGGCTTTCCGAGACTTCTTTGTAAAATTTACATCTTTCTATCCTTACACTATTGGCACATCTAGTACCGTGCTTCGTATGAACATAATGGCATAGGAATATAATTCTTTCAATGACTCTTAAATACCTCTCTCTAATTATGACTATTTAAATCATCCACAATGCTCATATAAAAGACATCGGAGTTTTGCGCATAATACAGTCGTTCGGGTCAACAGTCAGCGATTGTGTGCTGGATTCTTTGGAATTTAGCTTTAATTCTTCCGCTACAGCCAATTTCAGAATACCCCAGCTCAGATTCAGGATGGCGCTTACACATTCTTCAAAATATGCTTGAAATTCTAATGTTGCCATTTTCTCTGATGGAGTCTTTCAAGGTTTAGTTTAACTAGATTCAAATTCATTATAGCACTCAACCACAACCAATAACGTGTATCTACACCGTTCACTGAAAGATTGTATATAAACTTAAGTCTGTTAAAAACAAAAAAAAGGAAAACCATAAAAAGAGTGCCACTGTGTAGTGCGTGTCTTTAGACATATTGAGCTTTTTTTTGCGTCTCATCATCGACTGCAAATTCTCTTCGTTCTACAGCTGCGATCTCATCGGGTAGAGGCATTCTCTTTAATAATAAAACCATTACATTCCTTAATTCCAACAAGTTTCGCAAACTTTTTTAATCTTTTCCTGCTACTCTTAGTAGTAGTTCTTCTATTTTTCTTCAAACACTTTTGCCTGCAGCAAGCATAGTGGACTGGTTTTGTACTAACAATCTCTGATATAGTTCCATGGCCATTTCGAATATATTGAACTTTAGAAGCGTCTGTAGGGCATAAATTTAAGCAATGCAAAAAGCACTAGTAAAATAGCTTTCTGTGACATTTTCCTTTATTACTCCTTCGAGACCCCCTATCTCACTACTCATTGCTGGTCTGCTACGTCATACACGTTCGTCCTTTTAGCACTATCATATTCGCAAACACAAGCGTTCAGATGATATTTCCTTCAGTTTATCTTTTGATGACTTCATTCCCCGTCAAATCATTGTATTGAGACGAACGACAAAAATCTTTGACCGGTAAGAGTATCAATATCAACCGTAAAGCACAAACAACGAAGAATTGTCACTTCTGGAAACACATTCGATGCTCATCGCAAGCAGTCCACAACAAATTTACTGTTATTTATGTCTTGCACAATATTTACGTTGAATGACGATCGCGCAAATGACTAAATTAAGCATTTTGCGACTGTTGAGACTGGCGTATACATGACAATTCTAGCATTAGTTTTTTAAATGTTATGCTAGAAGAACATGTCGTCCAGCACTGGCGACACCGATATTTTAAAGACTCCAAAAATTGTGCATTTTTCCAATCAGGCCAAGAGTAGTTCGCATTCGACCTGAGTCATGATGTGCCATAGTAACGAGTACTAATTTTCCTCTACACAACAGAATCGGAATGCCTTCAACGAATGTCGAGATTAGCTTCTCTTTCTACTGTCCTTCGCCTCCCTTTTGCTTCTGACTGTCAATCTGTTCGTCGATGCTCTCGATTTTTTCCTTGAGCCTGCTTTCTACACCAAATCTGCTTTTTAACCAATCTTGTAAGATTTAGTTGCCCTTCGTGTTTTTTGAAAGAATTTAACTACTGTCTTTCCTTATAAGTTTGAACTACACTAGGGGTCGTCGAGACAAAAACACCCGAATCCTGGGGTTTTTCCTTTACCTTCTCCTTTTGTTTCCAAAAACAAATACACAATTTGAGCAATAAACCCCAAGTTTTTATCAGAGTAAGGCTAACCACTTAATATCAATCAATCCACTTTCTTTGAACAACATCTTTCCGACCTTTGCCTTTCTGATGAAAGAAAAAAATATATATTCTGAATGTGGTTTCCAGAGAATATTTTAATATTCCCACTTTTTCCTTATTGCTAAAAAAAATACTCCGCTACCTATGAAATGCCAAGGTCGTTGAGTCGATGACAATCCTCATCTGGCCCCCATCATTACCTGATTGCGTCTGACCTATTAGCACGCTTGGAAGGAAAAACATCAGATCGGTCTACTCGAGATTTCTTCAGCCTGCTTATCCATCATTACAGAAGTTCCAAGAGAAAAACTGATGTCTTCGAGTTCCCAGAACCTCACTCTTGAATCAACAGAAATCTTATACCAATATAAGTGCTTACTTTTTTGTGGAAAAAAGTCTCTAATATCTGTCGTCAAGTGAACTATATATATATTTTTTTATTTTTTAAGTTGGGTTGTATATCAAAATGAACAAAGAAAATATTAAATAAAAATTATTTAAAACTATAAACTATTCACTGGCAACTGTAAAACAAGTAGATCAGAATTTATTAAGAAAAGCTTCTTTAATGTTAATTTTATTAGTAAGTAATGCTGAGAGAGAAAAGGGAGAGATGAGGAGAGAGAGAGAGAGAATGAGAAGACCAGAGAAAGAGAGAAAGAGAGAGAGAGAGAAGAGAGAGAGAGAGAGAGAGGAGAAAAGAGGAGAGAGAATTAAGCAACATCTACTCGGATATTAGTATAAAGTATATATATATATAGTATTATACAAGGCTATATAATATATACTATATACTATATACTATATATATATACTATAATATTATATATATATATATTCCATATATACTATACTATATATATATATAATATCATATACTATAATATAATAAATACATATAATATACATATAATATAATATATATACTATATATATAATATTAATAGTATATATATATAATATAATTAGTATTATATATCATATATAATATATAATATATATACATTATACTATAATATATATAATACAATACTGATAAGTAAAGATTATGACGTTTCTCTTTCTGCTGTAAAACAACTTATAGGAATTAACCGAGGATCCTTCCTGACAGGACGAGAGATCCAGTAAATTAAATTTAAACCTCGTACTCTCTGATATTATAGCCATATGGTTAGTTAAAAATTTAGTGTCAAAAATCGGGGCCATGGCCCCCGCTAGGCCCTCCCCTGGATACGCCACTGTGTATATATATACACTATATATAAGTATCATTATATAATATATATAATACCATATATATATATACTATAATTATAACAATATATATAAATATATCAATAAAATATAATATATATATATACTATATATATACTATATAACTATTATATCCAATAGTATATTATAAATCGGTGTAGTTGCATTATGGATTCTCACTGATAATCATCAGACACATGTGCTATAAAATAAATATTCTATGATGCGGCCCACTTTAATGGAATTTAAAGGTTTCAAAATGAAAGTTATTGTCTAGGATGGGGTGGCACCATGCTGAATACATGTCCCGGATTTGTCTGATGTTTCCGCGCTTGGTTCTCGGATCGCCTGCTTACGAACGACTATACCTTGATGTTGTCGAGGAATCCGATCTGAGTTGAAGGGAAGTTTCTCCTATGTAGCAGGCGTGACAGTCTGCACACTGATTTGTTATAGACCGGATCGTAACCTTCCTCTACTATCCTGGGTACAAACTTCTTCACTTCTTAACATACGTTTCCAAATTTAATAATAATAATACTTTATGTGTACTTTTTACTGAACGAAGATATGCTCAGATTGGTCCGGTTTTCACTCAGAGATGTGTTATCTACGAATCTTCTTTGTCGGTAATCTGTTCCCCCCCCTATTTGTTTGCATAGATCTCCTCTCAACTCGTTACTTGGACCGACATCTTTCCCCAAGACTTTCACCTCTCAGTTCTAAACTTCAATGTCAGATCTCCAAAATCCCCTTCTTGCAACAACCACAATCTACCAAATCTACTTAGGAACATTCTTAAACTCTGGCCCTACCCATATATTAGAATGAAAACTTTATTTCGTATAATCCCTTTAAGCATAACTTCCTTTTTCACCTTTAAAGAGCGCGATTCCCAAATTGCTGCGATCGCCTGATACGTCTATAAAATACTTCAGTGTGCAGACTGTCCACACCTGCTAATAGCCGGGAAACCGTCCATTCAAAGTCACGGGAGTCAGAATTCTGCTAAACATTAAGGGCTATTCGATTCAGAGGCATGTCTCCCATACACCAAAAACCCGGAAACCATCAGCAACCGGGACATGCGTATCCAGCATGATCACGCACTCCATCTAGACAAAACACCATCACAATTTTATGAACACCCTGTTAAAATCCCAATAAGCAAGGGCCGCCATCTAGAATCGTTTATTCTACTACACAGTCTCCGCTCCCACTGAAGTATCAACTTCAAGCTCTGCTCAGACACATTACATTCTTAATTATATATATATATAATATACCATAGTATATAAATATAATATAAAATAATATATACTCATATACTATATATACTATACTATTACTATATATAATAATATATATATAATCATCATATTATATACTATATATATATATATAGTGAGATGGTGATAGTGGACGCTTGTTCGTGGATAGACGTGTGAGATGGTGCTTCCGAGTGTTTTAATTTTTCCAATTCAGTTTTTAATGTTTTCGAGTTTTCTTTCTTTTAATCAAGCCTAATTTTAATTAAATTGTCTTTGGTTGTAGTGCTGCTCTTTGCTTTTTTTTTTGTTATTAATTATTTAATTAGTAAAGTTGTTTTCGGTATTTGCATATGTTTAATGACTGCAAGTATCGAAGTTGCTAGTCGTGTCTTCTTCGACCACTTAAACTATAAAACAGATTTATATCCTCTAGTATTCTCCTATTTGTTTTTTTTTTCCTCTTAAACTATTGTTTCATAGCAAAGTAGCATTTAGAAAAGGATATGGGTTATACCAGTTTATTTAAAAATATTTTTATAATTAATAAAGCATTTTAAGGTTTTATGACTGGTATTTAGTTTTAGTTTTAATGTGTATCACGTTTTATTATTGTATCGACTTTCGATTGTATGTGCTACAAGAGTTTGAGAGTGTTTGTTTGTTTTGTGCGACTGGCTGATTAAATGACTGGTGAAGCCTTGAGACTGTAGGCGGTGGCGCCGAGGCGGGGTTTCTCGAAGTGACTCGCCCAACGTGGCGTGGCGCTTGCGGCTAAGCCCATGAATCTGTGGAATATCACCCCTCTAACTATATAGTACCTTAACATTTTATTACTGTCTGCGACCCAGCTAGCCAGGGATTCTTTTTCAAACAAACCTAATATCTCTAACTATAACTTTTTCCATATAATTTCCACTAAATGGTGGAGTCTGTGTCCATATGTTAAAATAAACACTCCTGTAAACACGTCTCGTGAAAATCTCAAATCTCCAAACTTCGATGTTCTTGTAGGCTAAACAATCTTTTCTCCCGTACTCAACTTTTCCATTTCATCCTTGTGTTTCTGCTACTGCTCGCCTATCATGGAACAGATTTTCACGTTCTTTTTGACTATCTTACTACTTCTCATCTAGACTGTCTCTTCTTCCCACCAAATGCTAGAGGTCCCCTCTATTTAGGGGATTTCAACGTACACCACACGGATGGTTCGGCTACCCTCACACTGATGTGAGGTTGGGGAGACAGACCAAAACAGATTCATATCTCAACGATCTGGAACAGTTAATCTAAGGAACCTACACATATTCCAGGTCGCCCTAACCAATTCTTGAACAAGCTGACTTATGTTTCACCACTACTCCTTTCTATACGTTTTAAATACACCACTTCTCCTCCTATGTGGTAATCTGACCACAATCTTATAGTCTAAAGTATAATACTTTCTCTTCCAGCAGCTCCTCCGATCCTCTAAACGTAATTTCTGCACTTTAAAGACTCGGGCTACAGTGGGGCGTTGCATTGCGTAGTTTTTTGCAACACCTACTCCTTGGAATGAACCTGCTTCTGCACGGGATGCTTCGCGGTCGCCCCGCTGAATAAGGTGGGGGGCGTAAATCACTGATGGGTGAGCAGGTTTATTCCATCTTCAACTAAATCTGTCTCTCCTCAAAATCCAGTTGGTCAGATGGAACTTATTCTCGCCGAGCTATTCAAGAGAGAGACCATCTCCGTATCCAGGCATGGAAACCACTCTCGTTCTCCTTATCACTCTTACCTTAGAATTTCATTCTTGTCCTGCGGCAAATCCGCTTGCAGATAGTGTATTCGGTTCAGGCACTAAGCGCACCTTTGTTACTAAAAGACAAGTGCGGTACAACCTGCTTGGTGTTCTCCCTACTGATAAATTTCTGGCCCCTTGCCCAAAACATCTCTAACACCTTTTGTAAATCTGCCTTTCCTCCCTTTATTCGCTCTGATGGTTCTTTGTTGGCTAACTCTCCTCGCGATATAGGCCAACTCTTCGGCCGCTTTCGTGTCGACATCTAATTCTCACCCTGGACGAATCTGCCATCCCTCCTCCTAGCTCCTTCTCCCTCCAGGCTTTCCCATGTCTTTACCTGTCAATACACATGATCGTCTGCATGGGATCCTGAGTTTTATGAAAATGTCAGGAAGGCTAGGTGCCCGGACTGTGGCATTGCCATCCCCGTGTTGTTGATGGGAGTGTTGCCTTCTCGAACTGCACACCTCGTCCTCGCTTCAATCCTACTCTCTATGTTCTTAACTACTAATCACTTTTCCTCAATGCTGAAGCCGCGCATTATGTCCCAAACCGATCCCGAAAAAAGGTAGACCCGCTGCTGATCCTCTCTAACACTATCGCCCTAGAGACTCTCACCCTGTTATTTCTATCTAAGAATCCTTTTGAAACTCTTCTTAACTCTCATTTCCTGGATCATCTGAGTGTCATTCCTTGTCTTTTTCAGGATCACCAGTATGGCTTTCTCGTTAGAGGTCAACTACCGATGACAGCATTTACTCATCCATATCTATACTAACTTTCATGGTCTCTTTCTGCCTACCTTAGACTCATTGGTACGAGTCCTTGCGTAGGATGAGCGCTATGACAATCTATTCCAAGGACCTATGTTGACCGGTTTGGCACCGGCGCTCCATTCGCTCTCAAGCACATCCACTTCCTTTGTTCACTCCTTCTGCCTCTTCGCTTACTCTTGAGTCTTAGTTTTCTTCCTCCTGACTTCGCCATCATCAGCTACTTATGTTGACTGGAGCGACACCTCTTCTCTCTTCCTCTAATTGTGGGTGTTCCGCAAACAGGTTCTGTTATCTTATTCTACAATACTTTAATTATCCGTAATTATCTCTAATCAACGACTATCTCGGCCTCAGCTATTCTACTTCCACCACACTACTGTTCACTCTCTAATCAGCGCGATGAACCTCCAAACCTCTCACGAATTCATTCAAACATCTTGCATACTTTCTATTTCAAAAATAAGAAAATTCTTTCTTCTGTTCAATTTTCTCTTACTCACTTATTACCTTTGGGGGCACTTTCCCTCCTTCTTAGCTCACTACACGAGTCTATAGCCTCTCGGTCAGTTCAGGCTTTTCCGATTCAAACTATTCTTTCCGATCATGGATGGGATTTCCCGTGGGGTTCACCGCACACCTTGTAAAATTCATACTCTTTAAAAACTCAACTTCTCCACATCTCCCCTCTCAACAAACACGCCGACCTTTCCTATTCTTTCGACGGCTCTCACGTCGTCTCCCTGTGAAATAAACAAAACAGTCTCTCGGTCTTAGACCATAAAAACAACAAACTTATCTTCGGCAAGACCTCATATAGTTCTATATGTTAGCTAAGGTGGCCTCATAAGAAGCTGGGACGCTTCTGTTCAGGTTGCGGGAATTTTTTTCTCTGCCACAGCTACTCCAGTCGTCTTATATAAGGCCTTATCTTCGCCCTGTATGGACGTTATGTATCTCACATTTGCGGGGGGCTCCGCCTCCACCCCTTTCTATTGGGGATAGGAGGTTGAGTCTACGGCTAAAAGCTAAATAAACTGTCCCTACTTTCAAATAATCTCTCTGACCCTTCTATCCTCTGCGACGTAACTGGCGCTCGCATATTGCCCTTTTCCATAGCTTACTACGCGCTGCGAGATGCTCAGGCGGAGTTGACCCTCTTCTCGGCATTCATCCCCACCTTGCGCCGCCCTCGTGTTGCACACAGGTGCCTTGCATCTCGCACGAAATCTGCGTCAGTATTGCGAACCCAACTTGTTCCGTTGTAGCGTTGCCTCACTTCTTATTTCAGCTACCTTCTGCTCTGTAGGAACTCCTTGCCTTTCTTCTGTTCCAACTAGTATTTTAATCTTTCTCTCTTTAAAGCCCACGTCTGCGCCGTCACCTTGAGAACTCTTGCGTTAAGGACTGTGGGACTTGGCGTGGGGATTTTTTTTCTTAAATTGTCGATTTAATTCTTCCTGCGCCCCCCTTGAGAAAATGACAACCAGTTCTTGGCTATAACTGCTGTAAAAAAAAGGAAATCAGCTTATAAATTTATATAATCTAACTAACTAATTCTAATTTCATTCATGTTTTTTTTTATTATATTAGTTTATATGTATACAAAATAATATATATACTATATATATATATATACTAATAGGCCAAGTAATAAATTGTATATATAAGTATATATAGTCACCCTATATATTTCATACATTTATTTTTTTTTTTTTCTGTTTTTTTTTTTACAGTTAACACCACAGCTCACGGGCAAAGCATTAACCGTTCGCTGGGGTTGTGACTCATATTTTTGATTTCCTTGACCGAGAGCCAAAGAAGACGAGTAACACACACTCAGACGTTCGGACCAGTGACGAACCAGGGTCTTCTCGCCTTAGTTGGGCGACGGCGTGCTCTACAACAGCGAAGCTACCGGCACGCCATTTTCGATCGCTTGATCCATTCCTTGTCCATTGACACTTAATACGAGCCGGACCACCGAATTGATATCTCTCTTTAATTCTTGCCTTGGATAATACAATTATACAAAATCCCAAAATGATGCTGGCTCCATTTATTAATTTAATCTAGCCATGTATACTATATAGTATTATAATATAATACTATATTATGTAAATAAACTAATATATATACTAATATATATATAGAATATTACTATATATATATAGTATTATATAATATAGTATATCGATATTACTCATATATATATATATATATATATGATAGTAGGTATAATTCAGGGACCGGCATCGTCCGGACTACCCACACATAGGGTGCATCTGGACATTTCACACAACACAATCTATTATTTATATAACACTTACCCACTACTATATATATTACTGCTTTATAGTCCTATTAAACCTTAATACTATACTACACCTACTCAACACATCTCCCACTACACACTATATACACATATATACTACCTATCTAAACTAGTAACTACATATATTATCTACTACTGCTTACTCGCATAATATTCTACAGACTATAGGATCTACAGTAGACTCACATATTATATAGCTACTACTATATACCGCTATCGCATAAGACTCTTCATATATACGCGCATACTTAATATTACACATCCTGCACTTAACGCTATATTATAACGTATATCGGGCGCTACAGGTACAGCCTAAGAAGCATTGAACCATGGGTACTATGACGTGTATCCATGACATCGCATTATCCGCCCACCTCCATATCATCATCACTACTTATACATATCCACTTCGTATAGAATTCGAACACCACCATTTATTCAACTTTGAAAGGTGAAAATGACTAATCCAGGATAAAATTGAAACTTTCGTTATTACAAAGCAGCTTCACACCGCTAAAAAATATCTTTTTAAAAAAAACAAAAGTTCAAGATTCTTAGTTCTAAAATTGTAGAGGTAATAAGTAGCTAACCTTGCCCTACGTATATGGTTAACGACATCGTCATCTAACACTACAAAACGCTACACATCCTAAAGAATGCCTCACTTAAGCACTCGATGACCTAACTATTCTAATAACTGTACCTCTATCACTAACATCGACAGCTATATCTTATTATTGTCCACTCGCGATCTGTTAAAAAAAAGATAAATGAAATTAAAAACGAATTGCCACAAGAGAGTTTTCAATACTTTATTCGATTAATTCCGTACGAATTTTAACCATCAACGCCAAGAAGCTTGAACGAGCCTCTGTATATCACCTATGATATACCTCTCTGGGCGGCATAGGCCGCGGATAAACCGCAGACATGACCACGCCTGTAGCCTAAGCGACCAAGAATCGTATCACACCGACGCACAGCTACCAGTATACCGGATAATAACACCTGAAAAATCACTATGAGTTAATACGCAACATTACCTAGATACTACTTCCATATCAAACGCTATATATAATACATATTCAGAATTATAATAGTATAATATATACTATATTATATATATATATATATTATATATTAATATATAAAGCCTAAGTACCAGCCCCGCTACTACCTACTTATCACTATATAGTAGTATATTTCTATAGTATATATAAAATTATACATATATAATATCACTATTAAAACAAATGTTAACTATAGCACTATATATAATATATCGTGCACGTTTAGTGGATACACACAACAACTATTTCTTGAAGATCAAATGATGTCTGCCAATAATGTTTATAAACATTGCTACTTACACAGTTTCACAAAGACCACATTCCATCTACGGCGCTCCCACGATTCTCAATTGCTGAACTCATACAAGAAGAACACTTTTATTTCGAACAAACAAACTTCGCTGAAAACTGACATTAACCAATGCGCATATTATGCCTTAAAAGACTACTTCACTAAGACTTAGAAATTCTATCACAAGACGAAACCCCTTGTTTTGTTGCTTTCGGTACAAAACCAATAACACATTTCATTCTCGAGAGCGTCTTTCACTAACATGAGATCGTGCTAACTTGCAAACACTGAAACTAGCTCCCCTTGCATATTTCCATTCCCCTCACGATAAGGAAAGGATCCGAGGTTGGCCTCACAAATCTATGAGCTACTTCATTCGTCGTTGCTAAGGCCGAAGACCAAGCCGTCTGTTCTGACATAAAAGGATACGAAAGGATAGAGTGAAAGTAGAGTGCTCTTTTGCTGAGACAGCGTAAGAAACCAAAAAAAATATATGTCTGCCCAAAGTTACCTTTTACCCTACGCCAAACCCTTAGGTTGTATTTTCTAAACGGAATAAAATAGAAATGACAGTATATATATACTATCTATATACGTTATTCATTCATATACTATATATATATAGTTTGTGCTATGCATTCGTCTTTTACCATATCTCACATACATTTATTTAATGTATATTTTTACCTTTTAATACATAAAAACAACCTTCATACCTTCAACACTTTTGCCTGCATAAATCGTTTTCCATGGCTCCATAAGATTCTACTTGAAATTTAGTGAAGGTAAATGTTAAATCTAATTATACATATTATTTGTAACATCACAGCGGTGATTCAAAATTTAATTGAGGTTATGATAAGCTGGAAAATGGGTCATTGAAATTCAATTTCTATCGCTAGTGCATTTAATTCTAATAAACATATTGTGTTTTTAATTGGTAGTTATTATATCAATTAAATAATTATTTGAACCGAAATATTAATTATTATATATGAAATAATAACTATATAATGTTTCCAACAAATTTTACAATGATACTATATATAATTTTATTATATGATTAGTAACAACTAAGTTAAATTTCTTAATTCTTTAAGTATGCTAAAAAGTAAAACAACAGGGGTTGAAATAGAATTTCGTATAGTACAATTGTATTTCGAATTCTTTAGTATAAATCAATTAACAGCAGAGAAATCTAATATTTGAATTTGTTGTTGAATTTGTTGCAGTTGTCTTAATCGTTGATATAAACGAGTAAAAGCAAGACTTTTATTCATGATAACCCTGCAAAGTAGAGAGTGTCATCGGATGGTTTCCAAAGACAAAAACACACTCTACAAACTGGCGACCTTGCCAGGATTAGAACAGATAAGAATCTTCTGATGTCAGATGCAAACAGCGCCCAACCAACACCACCCCACAACCTTCACTAAAGAGCCAATACATGGAAAAAAGGGTAAGACTTTCTAATTAAAAAATACATTTTTTTAATTTAATTTAAAGGGAAGAGTTTCCCCAGCTGAACAGCCAACGGTCGAGAGACAGTCTCTCCCATTACTCAGCAAGCAGCCAAGCGGAGGAAAGGGTCCTCCCACAACAGCTTCACAAAGGAAGCTCCTAGCCAAGCGGAGGAAAGGGTCCTCCCACAACAGCTTCACAAAGGAAGCCCCTAGCCAAGCGGAGAAAAGGGTTCTCCATAAAATCGAAAAGAAAAAAAAAAAAAAAACTTTCTTACCCCTTCCCCCCCATGAAATACAAACATTTTAAAAGTTGCGCGCGCAACCTATTAAAAATAAATAAATACAATTGTCAATAATTAAAATATTTCTTTTGCATGCTATGTAAAAAAGGTTGTCAAAAAATTTTAATTTTAGGTATTTTTATTTTTTTCTGAAGTGATCATTCTTGGTATTGGTTTTTATGTAGTGATAAGATGTTTCTATATTTTATAGGCTTTGTGTTCCAGGAATGCTGTGCCAAATTTAAAAAAGGGGTATTTTAAAGTTCGTATATTATTCGTCAGAGTGAGGGGTCAAAAAATTTGTGTAAACAGTGCTAATTTTAAAGTGATAAACGTAGTTAGAAGCTTAAGTCTTATCATATATTTGATTTTCCATTATTTGTTCATTTTTTTTCTTCTTAAACATTTTCTCCTTAATTAACCTTCCATTCTCTAGAAACTTTAGTAAAGTACTAATACTCACTCATTATATACTATATATATATATATATATCACTATATATTATAATATATATACGTGGAAAGGGAATAAGAGAAGGGAGGAGAAAGAATGAAACAAACAGACACAGACCGATTGGACAAAAAGTTACGCATAGACACACACCACACACACACCCATACCCACTCGCGCATGCGTAGAGAAGCTTATAACACACATCTGAAGGTCAAACGTAACGTTACGAACGAGAGAGAAACCATAGAGAGAGTGAGAGAGAGGATGGGGATAATATGCCATTTCTGATTTTATTCACGTTTAGAAAATTTGATTTCACGTCTTAAAGCCAGTGTTATATAGTATATAATACCGAGATATATTATACTGACGAGGGGGACGTGTTAGAGGCTGTGGGGGAGGGAAGAAGAAGTTGTTTTTTTTATAAGAGGATTAACAGTATCTTCTTCTTGTTCGGTGAAGCCAGCTTAACTACACTATAATATACTACTATAATACAGTATGCATATATATATAGTATTAGTAGTAGTATATATATATGTGATGAATACAGTCGACCGAGAGCGTGAGTGTATTTTTTTGCGAACATAATGTGTAGTCAACGAGCGACAAAAGTGTCTTTTATTAGGAAGTTTTTGCTGAGAATTCACAAGCACAGTTCTGTCTGTTTGTGATGATAACATTTTTAAAAAAAAAAAGACACTGGAATTCAAAAGAAGTTGTTTTTATATGATTGTTAAGAGGAGAAGAAATTTAAAAAACGAGCTCATTCAAGAGCTTACGTAGCTCTTATGATTTTTATGACTTGTGAACGCATTAAAAGATTGGTTTATTTTAAGAGCAGCATAATAATAATTAACAACAGTGGATATTTTGTCCGGTGGCGTCTTTAAGTAATGTAACTTGCATTTATGCGGTGGATGTCTCTAAGAAATTGTTTGTCTTTTGAGAGAGTGGCGACGAAGCCGCGTTCCAGATGATGAAGAGTGCGGATATAAGAATAGAGGGGAAAGTAAAGGGAAAATTCGAGGTGATGAAGAAGAAAACGACATTACTTCGAAAGCAGAAGGCCAAGAAAAATCAGTAAAAATAAAACAGATGGGCAGCTCCCTCAGGAGAGGGTACCCCTTAGACTCAACCTAGCAGCCTAATTTTCTCCTTTAAGACCCACATCCTCGAACAGCAAGAGACTGCCCGGATGCTGACAGCTATCGAAAGATTTCTCGAGCAATCAACCTCTCTCAGAACAACACAATAAACCCCATCAGCGAGGCCAGCGTACAGACACTCTGACACGACTCACAAAGACCCACCCGCGAATTGGAGCAACGCGCGTCTGAGGGTAATTATACCGCCGCGAAACTTACAAATTGTAACACATGGGCAAAGCACTCAAGTAAACTCTCCATGAATTCAGCCAGGTTTTAGAACGAGTTTAAATGCCTCTGTGATCGTCTATCCTCACGTGGAATTGGCGGGAGCTGCTGCCAACAGCACACGACGACGCAGCACAAGCAAGGAGAGTGCGAGCTTGGAGCATGTCTGGTGGACGATCAAGCACAGATGTATGCCTCTCCAGTACAGAGCAGACAGGGTCAAGGCACCCATCCACCCCAGGAAGGGTATAATGCAGCATCTCAGTCCAATCCAGCCCCCCTATACCAATCAAACTTATTTAGCACAGCCTTTCCCGAGATTCCGGAGGACCTCAAATTGTTTGGTTTAAATCTGAATACAAAGGTTTGGCAAGGAATTAGCTTTAACGAATACTACGTTTCAACGCTACACGAGAGATTGGGCATGCTAGGCCCGTTAACAGAGAAGCGGAAAATATCCTTCGCAAAGTCGATGATATCTAGCAAACTCGAATCAGAATCCAGAGACTATCTCTTACACGATCCGACTCTGTCTAGTTGCACAAGATTGGAAGATTTCCTCTTGCAGTTACGCATCTTTTTACAACCAGACAACAAAGACACGATTTTTGATCTTCTCTTGGAGTTTATGTCTTATCAGAGAGACAAAGACATGACATTTACTGCTTTTGTTTTGAAATTAAAAAACACCTTATGGAAGTATCAAGTGAAACTCTTGCGAGATTGACGCCACAGCAGGCTTTACTTCCAAGCACATAAATATCATGGTAACCACCAAAGTATTAGAGAACGTGAGAGATAGGAGAGATGGTGAAAGACTAAGGGAAAAAATTTTGAAAGTCTTTGATGCAAACATAAGCATAGTAGAGCTATTAGAGAGATTTGCACAAATTTCCAGAGGAGCTTTATTCAAAGTTAATCAAAAAAGACAGACAGAGAATAGAACTACTAAAGTGTTCATGGCCAGAGGTGAGCCAGAAGGCCAAAGAACGACTGAGAATGGTAATTCTCAAAGGAGATCGAAGAGATCCTCCTACAGACCGAAATATGAAGCTAAAGAAAAGAAAGAAGTTAAGACAGAATTTGTTTCCCGAAAGAACGGAGGAGTTTTTAAGAGGTTGTCCGAAGAAGAGCTAAGGAAGCACGACTGGTGCTTTGAATGCGAGTGCGTGGGGCACTCCGGGAAGACATGCAAGTGGAATTCCCCATACTGCCGCTATTGTAGGAAGTCCCACCGAAGAAAAACAACCGCCGCTTGTAAGGATGCACCTCCGTGGAGGCCTAACCCCGACGTGGATCAAATGGTAATCCCCTTTAACAGTGCGGAAGATTTCGAGAGGAACTTGAAAGCAAAAGAAGGGAACCAGAAAAGTCAAAGGACTTCCGCCAGTAATAAAGAAGAATACGAACCTCACGCGAAGAGAAATACGAGAGTTTATCTAGCCCAAGGACAAACGCTGGATACAGATCCTAGCGAGGAGGAAGAGGAAGAAGAAGACGACGAAGAATCGAACTATGTAAGCAACTTCGCCGCCCCCAGAGTTCATCATTAAGAATATATATATATAGTATATATATATATATATATAATATATATAATATAATATATAATATATATGTGCATGTAAAATCATAGGTTTGATATGATTTTCGGTCAGTTTTTAGATAAAGGTTTAGGTTTTGCTCCGAAACTGTCGGAAGCAACAGGAAGCCCGTTTCGAGCGGCACATATCGTTTTTTTTTATTTTATTATTGAATTGAAAAGGGAACCGATAACTAAAAGTAAATCATAGCTCTGTTGAATGCAATCCTTCGTAAAAAGACTTGCGTAATACATCTTATTATGTTTGATGGTACATAACAGTGTTCTAGGTAGTAACCGAACCGAGTCTTCAAACGGAAAAGACTTAAGTTATTTCATCTCATCATGTCCGATGTTGCGTAATAGCGCTTGAAAGTTAGGTCCTTTTAAAGGAAGTTACCAGTTTTTGGGATGATGTTTTCCCCTGTGTTTCTAAGTACCCTAAGTACCAAGCCAGTCGTTAACGTTCGAAGTAGCCAGAGTTATGGTCCTTTTAAAGGGAAGTTAACCAGTTTTTTGATAATTGTTTTCCCCTGGTTTTTCCTGAAAGATATCCTAAAGTTTACTATGTTTTATAGTAGCGCTCCGATCTTTTAATTGCTAATATACAATTAAAAAAAAAAAACAAAGGTTTTAAATAACAGTTTATTTCATAAACTTCGTAAAAGGAGACTCAAACGATTGAGACAGCCCCTCCTAAAGCAGATAGATAAGGAATTTATACCGTTATTTTCCTACAGCTTTGATTTAAAAGATGTCCAGTGAACATTTTTTTTTTGATGATAACATTTTTTTTTGATTTTTTTTTGCTCTTTTAGATTAGTGAAAGTACCTATTTTTTAGAGTAGCTTTCAAAGATGTTCCGATGAACACGTTCTATATAGATATAAGAATCTTTCCAGATTTGGAAACACGTTTTTTTTTGCTCTCTTGATATTTTAAAATATCAAATTTAATCTTAAAATAACCTAGTCTTTACCATTGAGAAAACTTTTGCCAAACGTTTAATTTCTTTTGAGCATCGAAGGAAGAAACGAAAAGCATTTAGTTTTGAACTTAAAGCATAAGTTTTGTATATATTAAGATTAGTCCGCATTAGCTTCAAAAACCTGTTTGGCTGACGTAGTGAGCATTTTTGTGTGGGTGCTCCGGAAAAATGATGTAAGAAACAAAGGTTGCCGCCGGCGCATAAAGTACATCCTAATAACATATGAGTAAGGCAGATTTTAGTAGGTTTAGTCTAAAATAGATGAATAGTCTTAAAAGTAATGTAACTTAGTATTTTTAAGATTTTTTCCGAAAATAGTCTTACGTTTAAGAAGAAGTTTTTAGCTTCATTTTTTAGTATTTTTAAGAAGTTTTTAGTTTCATTTTTTTAAGTTAGTTTTAATTTCTTTAATTTTTAGAAAAAATATTCTTAGCATTCACCGCTACGAGCTTACAATTAAGTCAGTAACTGCTTTGTTTTAACTAACCATTAACTTTAATGTTTACCATTTTGTTTACCGTTTTGTTTTGATTAATCGTAAAGTCTATCTGATCATTTGATTAATCTGGCGACCATTTTATTATTAGAGAACTAACTTTGTTTTATTAAGTATTGATCTAATATTTTCTTTTTAGTAGTTGATATCAATTTCGCGATATTAACATTATTAACATTTGCTTTAATTTTTTTTCTTTTGAATAGTTGATATCAATTTCGCGATATTAACATTATTAACATTGCTTTAATTTACACGATTAATTTTAAATTAGGCCAAAGCAACGTAAACTAACAATTAAAACCGCCTCTAATAAAATAGTTTAAAAAACTCTTTCAACATCTTAAGAAAGAAAAGCGTTTTAAAAATGACCGTAGGGAATAAGAAATAGTTTCGGACTACCGTGCACCACTGGTACCCACTTACCAAATTTTTAGATCTACACTACACATCCGAAAATATTATACCTCAGACACCAGACTTGTCTTGTTTTCCTACCTTGTTTTAAATCTATCAGAGTTTAGCATGTAACTCTTCTGGACAGTTTTCTTCATGTTCCAGAATCTGTAAACTCAACCATGTCCTTCATCCTGGAGATGCGAGTACTACCATCTCGAGGATGCAAGATATGTGCTCTTCTTTAAACAGAATGCACACCCATGTTGATTTATTCAAATCTTTCAGATAAAGATTCCTTTCTTAAAGGGGGGTCCTTTATCGGAGTTTAGTTTTGAATACAAAACAATATTTTCGAAATCAACATGTGTGGCAATATGTTTATAAAATCTCTACAAGTTTCAACAGACCACATTCCTCTACTCGCTCCCACGATTTCAATTCTGAATCATACAAGAAAACATTTTCATTCGAACAAACAAACCTCGCTTAGTAACTGCATACACAATGCATATATGCCTTAAAAGACTCTTCCACTAAGATTTAAAATTCTCTCACAAGACGATAACCTTGTTTTGTTAGCT